>APFE031057905.1:8066-104850 GCA_000404065.3 Pinus taeda | reverse complement strand
AGAGATCTGGGTACTTCCCTCTTGCGTAAATCCCCTTTTTTTTTGGGTGTCTGAAGAGCTTGATGGCTTGAACAGCATGTGGGATCCTTGGTATCCTGGGAGGTGACTATTCCCGTCGAAGAAGTCCTCGCCCTCCAACAGAGCTGGCAAACCTGTCGCTTGAGAACACAGAAAACACTTGCAAACAAGTTGTTAGTGCAGAAAGGAACTTGGCATATAGAGACCAAGTTGAGCTTGTCATTCAACCGAGAATGGACAAGCTACAACAAGTGTACAAGATATACCGAGCCCAGAAGAGATCTGAGATAGCTGCAAATCTCTCCTCCCTAGACAATAGTGCCTTCAGGCAAAATGGAAAACAACTAGATAGCAAATGAAAATCACATGAACATTAAACGACACAAGTATACCTCATATACCAAGGCATGCACCACACGAGAAGCTGCTAACCCCAAAAACTTTTATTTATTAATGTAAATGCTAAGTACAAAATCTGGCAGAGTCTCCGCCAGCCCAATAGCTCGTTCTATCTATACAATAAGAGCCCAAGGCTCATATAAATAGGAAAATGGGAGACAATCCCAAGGCAAATTCCAGTGACAAATGGCAATCAGGTGAAAATCCCAATGAAGAAATGAAATGACAAGTGGCTTGATGACAATCCCAATGAAACATGAATTTCCAAGTGGCTGCTATGTGTTTGCTGGTTGTCCATGAACTGCTGATACTTGGCTGTCAATGTTTTAAACTGCTGTAGCTTTAAACATGCTGCTGTAGCTTTAAACATGTTGCCCACATGGAAGCTGACCTGTGTTAAACTTGCTGTTTTGGCTGTTGCAAACCACGTATTTTCTATAGACATACACTGGGCCCACGTTAAATGCTGTTTTATTATGCGTATATACCTTGATGTTGTCCACGTAATGCTGGAATATGCCCACGTTAATTGTTTGACTGCCCACCGTGAATATTTGATTGCCAACGTTTAAATGCGTACGGGCTGCCATGTTGATGAGCTGCCAACGGACTGCTCACGTGGACTGTGGGCTGCTGTTAGACTTCTGCGTATATTGATTGGTATGCCCAACGTTATTTTCTGTTGACCGGAGTTAAATACTGCCCACGTTTTAATCTTGCTGTAGCTGCCCATGTATTTCTGATTGCCACGTTATATGCTGATCTAACTTCAACGTTGATGCTGCCCACGTAGACTTTGCTGTTTTAAATATGCGTAATGGTGGGCTGAGATTTTCGTACGGACTACGTACGGCTCTTCTTTTTTTTGGTTTGCTGAGTGCTTTTTATTTGGATATCAAATGGTGGGCTGAGGTGGGCCCCCTCCCACTTTAACATTATAATTTCAACCTTTTAAATCTCATCAAATTTAAAACTTTAAAAATCGATTTGCCTTATGAACTCAACGTTGACTGCCCATTTGACTGGATTGACTTTGACTTTGACTTTTTGTTGACTTTGAGCTGAGCTGAGTTGAAACTTCATGTGGTGGGCCCCACATTGCTTTGTCACGTCACCTTTGACTTTCTGCTTGACTTCCATGTCAAAATTTGACTTATTTTGACTTTGGAAAAATTTTTAAATTTTTCCAATTATTTATTTTTTTGAATTTTTTCTTCATTTTTGCCATTATCACTGGAAAAATTGCCTTTTGAGGGACTATGAATCATTTTTTGACCCGCAAAGTAGGCTCTAGGAGAATGTTGGGCCTCTGAGGATGAATTTTGACTAGTCATACGCCCCAGACATCTCCTAAGGCCAGTTATTTATGCCTTTACATAAAAAATAATTAAAAAATCCCGTTTTGCGGGAAATTTTTAACTATTAAAAAATCCTACTAGACTTAGCCAAATTCCACGAAACTTTACGTGTGATCTAGTATGGTAATATACATCGACCCTAGACACTAAGATGTGTCAGGGGCTCAATCTTCAAACCGTCACCTCGGCTTTGGGGTGTGCACGAGTGAAAAAATCCAGAGGAATTATCCCCCTCTGAAAAAGAAGGGAAACGAAAGGGATAATTCACCGGATAAAAAAAACACTCCAAGGTGTACTCGTTTGCTGATCGAGTCCCACATCCTAGGCCTGTTACAAAATTCAAGAAACATCATACTAGCATCACTTATTACAATTCCCCGTAGGGTGTGGAATCTGGGTACAAAGAAGAAATATGATGAGAAGATAGAAGGAGAGTTAAAAAACTCTGTTGACTGATGACATCTCTGATGGTACAAGTGTCTTCGGGATGATCCTTGGGCATGGAGTCGTCAAATAATCGTCAGGTGCTACTCCAGCAGTCAACAACACGCATATGGATTTCCAAATGAATTCAATGAATTGATTGAGCAATAATACTCAATAATAATACAGAGATATTTACAAAGATAGAAACATCAAGTTTCTATGTAAGATTCAATTTCATATAAGAAACTGCTAAAGAAATGAAAATAGCAACAGCTAGAAGAATGAGCATTAAACTAAATTAGAATTATTCTAATAGTGAGTTTGTTCAGAATAAGGATGGAAGCGACCAGAATTTACTGCGATAATCAAAGTTGTATCAAACACTCTGAAAATCCATTATTTCATGATCGGTCGAAACACATTGATATCATGTCACTTTATCAAAGACTATGTTCAGCGTGGGGCAATACATTTGCAGTAGGTCCCCACAGGAGATGAGGTAGCAGACGTACTCACAAAGGCTCTAGGAAGAGCTAAGTTCATTCAGTTCAGAGAGCAGATGGGTATGGTAGAGAATTCGTTTCAGTAGCAGAAACAGATAATTTCTTAGTTACAGTGGCAATGAATGAGACAGAGTTGCAGTACAGATGCAGTGTTGGTAGTGGCAGGGTCAACAGCAGTACAGATGCAGTGTTGGTAGTGGCAGGGTCAACAGCAGTAGTTGGTGGGCAGTGATGTCAGACATCATCAGCGCAGAGGGAGATGTGACAAAACAGGGGGATGCTTCGTCAGGTCGCCTTGCTAGAGCACATTCCTTGCTACGAGGGGGTGTTGATTTCTGGTAGCATTAGATGTGTTTTAAGTCTCAAATTTTGCAGGGAGGCTTAGACATACGTATTTCACAATACCCAGAAATCGTTTTGGGAAATTCCACCCGGAGACAGTTTTATTAAAATAATTAATTATTTTTAATGGGACCCTAAGTCTAGACCTAGGAAATTAAAATAATTAATGGGTATTAATCTAAAATGTGGGTGTAACTTCTAGAAGAAGACGAAGATCGAGTCCAAATGATCTGAGCGATTGATTAGAATCTAATCTAGGTCGTTGGTTCTCAACTGGAAGATTATAAGAAGGACATCGAGGGGCGTTTGGAAAACACACCAAAGGCAGATACTCAGTTACCCAAGTAAGATCGATTTTCTCACTGGTTGAAGTTCAGCAAGAGAAAATCGAATCAAAGGGAAAATAAAAATATTAATGTGTATTAATATAATATGGGTGAGAAAGTTCTAAATAACGAGGATCAAGCCAGATCTAATCTTAGCCGTTGATTATGGACTTAATCTTGGCTGTTGAATCATCAACAGGAAAAGTATAAGAAGAGTCTTGAGGGTCAGTTGGAGACACAATAAGAGAGATCAAGAATTCGATTTTCTAGGCTGGGTTTGCTGAGGAAATCGAGTGAGTTATCAATTGCAGCGAGGGGCAGTTCAGCAAGGGATTTCGATCCAAGGCTGAAGAATACATATTAGAGAGGCAGCAAAGTGCTGGGAGAGGCAGCGCAAAGCCTAGGAGGGCTGACACAGAGGCTAAGGAGGCCAGTGCAGAGGACGCAGAAGGCCAAAGAAGCTGATGCAGAGGCCATAGAGGCTGGCATTGAGGGTGCAGAGAGCTTCAAAGGCTGCGCTAAGGTGATTCTGTGGGACAGACTGAGAGTTGATTGGCTGACGCACAGCCAGAGAGGGTGGCGCAATTCCAAAGAGGGTGACGCAATTCCAGAGGAGTGCGTGGAGCAGCTTTCCCTGTCCAGCAAAATGAACAGCAGGAGTCACTGTGGTATTGTTAATCCGGTTGTTGATCAGCCGGAATATCTATCTCCAGATAGAGGTATTGCTGCCAAGGATATTCTCTGAAGGGTGAGCAATTTTTGGCACCCTAGTTGTATTCAGAATCTGCTTAATAATAAAACCCTCTATATGTTGCACCGGTTTTCCCGCATTGGGTTTTTCCAGGGACGATTGTCCAAAAATAACGGTGTCCCTTGTGTTGTCTCAGTTTATTTTAGTTGTTGATCTGTATATTTGTGAAGGTTGCATTTGTGTTTACTTCGATATTTATGCATTTAAATAACTTGTTAATGCAAAGAACAAGTAGGAGATAGTAAACCAGAAAATGCAGAGGGGATCTGATGTGTTAGATTCAGAAATTCTCACATCAAGTTCCTTCTATTTGTTAATTATTGAACAAATTATTTACTGCTTCCTACAGCAAATACCGAAACTAATACACTGCAACCTTCACCTATTAAAATTATATGCGAAAACAAGTAACTCAGCAAGAAAGAAATACACAACACATTACACCATTATTTTTGGATAAATGTCCCCGGAAAAACCCAATGCGGGAAAATCAGTGTAGCAGCTGAGGGTTTGTATTATTAAGCAGTAGTTTTATGAATACAATCTTTGGATGCCTTGTTGGCTATCCAATACAGAGAATATTATTGACAGAGAGATGAGTGAGATATACCTCAGGTCCTCACACTATCACTGGTGTGTGAAAATTTTGTTACTGCAGCAACTGATTTATTTTACCTACTTATTTTCCAATAAGTTATTTACGAAATCGCTTCAGTAAATATTAAAATAAATTCTACTACAGATTTCACACCAGAATACAGAAACAAATACATGCACAAGTATCAAACACATCAACACAAATATTTTTGGACAATTGTCCCAAGAAAAACCCAATGTGGGAAACCTGATGCAGCAAAGGAGGATTTTATTAATCAACCTTTCTTGAGTAAACTAGGGCGCCAAACTGGCTCACCCAACAGAGATAAATCCTCTGGCGCCTCCCCTAGTCTCAGCGTCTGTCCATCTAGCCTCTACGCAGCTCCTAGACCCTCTGCGTCAGCTTCTACCTCTCTGCGTCACCCACGCAAGCCCTCTAGTGACTGCGCAGTCCAGTTGCCTCTGCGTGGCTCCCTTTGGCTCTGCATCTACCTCTTTGAACTCTACACTGTTTCTCCAGCACTGTCCCTGCCTCTCTGTTACGTACTCGTTACCTCTTGTTGCAATCTAGTCTTCTAGTTCAAATTTCTCAGCAAGCCCTGCTCCAGAAATCGAACTCACTGGTCTCCCTCAATGTATCTCCAACTGACCCTCAAGCCTCCTCTTATACTTTTTCTGTTGAGTCTTCAACGGCCAAGATTACATCACTAATCAACGGCTAAGATTAGATTTGGCTTGATCCATGTCATTTAGAACCTTCTAACCCAGTTTTATATTAATACCCATTAATATTTTTATTTTCCTAAGTTTAGACTTAGGAACCCATTAAAAATATTAATTATTTTAATATCTCATTCACCGGGTAGAACTTCCCTAAACCATTTCTGTGAGAGATCTCATGTGCTTTAGCCTCTCCACCAATTTTCATGGCTAGAGCACATCTGATGCTACCCCAAATCAACACTCCCTCTTAGCGAGGAATGTGCTCTAGTAATACTCCACAATTGAGTATCACCCTGATTATATAGCACTGGTACTTGTGTTGATGCTAGGCCTTCCTGCCCAACATCCTCTGCACTGTTGCATCCTGTATTGTTGCCCATGGCTTTACCACTACCATTGCTACATTTGTACAGGAGCTCCCTCTGCATCCATGCTGCTGCTTGTTCTTTCTCCCAACACTACATCTGCACTGCAACTCCCTCTGCATCCATGTTGCTGCTAGTCTTTCCTCCCAACACTGCATCTGCACTGCAATACCATACCCATTTCTGCTACTGAAATGGATTCTTTATCATCCCCATCTTCTCCCTGAAATAAGCAAACTTTGTTCTTCCAAGTGCCTTAGTAAGGATGTCTACCACCTATTCTCCGGTAGGAGTGTAGCTCAACTGTACAGCTCATCGTTGGACACAGTCCCTAACAAAGTGACACTGAATATCAATGTGCTTTGACCGATCATGAAATAATGGATTCTCAGAGAGCTTGATGCAACTCTGAATATCACACATGATCCTAGTCGCTTCCATCCTTCTTTTGAATAGGTTTACAAGCAATTTTCTAAGCCATATGGCTTTGCACAAAGTTGTGCTGGCGGCCATATATTTTGCTTCCGTTGAGCTCAGAGCTACGGATTTATGTTTTCTACTGCACCAGGAGGTCATCCCCGATCCAATGTTGAAACAGTACACAAAGGTACTTTTCTGATCCACTAAACTTCCAGCCCAATTTGCATCAATAAACCCACTCAATCTGATATCCTTACTTTTGGTGTACAAGAGTCCATAATCGACTATTCACTGTAAATATCTGAGAACATGTTTGGCTTCTACCCAATGAGCCCTCTTTGGTTCCACCATGAACTGACTGAGGGTGTTGACAACATAACAAATGTCTAGCCTAGTATTGACCAGATACATCAGGGACCCTATGAGCTTCCTGTATAAGGTGGGATTGACATCTTTGTCTTCTGATGCATCAATTTTCTTCCAGTTGGTGATCATTTTAGTAGCCATCGGCCTACAGTCCTGCATCCTGAATCTCTTCAGGATCTCTGTAGCATATCTCCCTTGTCCAAGGAAGATTTTATACTTCTGCTGCCAAACTTCCAACCCTAGGAAATAATGCATCTGTCCCAAATCCATCATGTCAAACTCTGTGGCTAGATTCTTCTTGCAGTTCTCAATGAGCCTGGATGAACCTATCAAAAAGAGATCATCCACATATAATATTAGTATTAGAGGCTCACATTCTACAACCAGATAGTAGAGATTGGGATCAACATCACTCGTGACGAACCCCATCTTCTGCAAGTAGCCATCAATTTGACCATACCATGCTCTAGGTGCCTGTTTGAGCCCATACAAGGCTTTCTTCAATCTGCATACATGAGACTTCTTCTCATGTGTCTCAAAGCCTTCTGGTTGTTCAATGTATACTTCCTCTTCTATTACCCCGTTCAAGAATGTCGTTTTGACATCCATCTGATGAATCTCCCATCCCATCTGAGCTGCAAGAGATATCATGGTTCTAATTGATGTATACATGGGTACTAGGCCGAAGGTCTCTTCGTAGGCAATTCCTTCCTTCTGACCATACCCCTTAGCCACAAACCTGTCTTTGTATTTTTCCACACTGTCGTCTACAACGTATTTAATCTTGTATTTCCATCTTGAACCTACCACCGATCTATCTTGAGGTCTAGGCACTACTTCCCAGACATCGTTCACCATTATAGAGTTGTATTCCTCTACCATCACATCCATCTAAACTTGACGCTGAGCGGCCTCCTGAAAACTGGCAGGCTCCCCATCCTGAGCTACTAATGCTTGATATCTATCTGGTTGTTTTCGCTCCCTTTTATTGTTTCTCGGTGCACCAATGAAATCTTTTGCATCCTGCAGAATCTGTCGAATTTCCCGGCTCGTTCTTCCTCTGGTAGCAGGTGCATCTGTTAGCTCCTCCTCTTCCTGTGATTCTTCATATTTTAAGGAAGAATTCTTGGCTTCCGTTGGTTGAAGTGGTTTGACCAACGGCTCATCTTTTGACTGCTCTTCGGAATGCATTTCTCGAGATTTTCTGAAGGCCCTATCTTCGATGAACTTCACATCTCGTCGAACTACTACCTTCCTGCTCCCTGGAAGATAGATTCTATATGCCTTAGCGTTCTCGCTATATCCTACTAATTATCCTTTCTCTACGGTTTGATCTAACTTCTTCCTTTTCTCCTCGGGTATATGGCAATATGCTAAACTCCCAAATATCCTGAAATGGCTGACTTCAAGTGTCTTCCCGATAAAGACTTTCTCTCGAGTAATCTAGACCAATGCCCTATGAGGAGTTCTATTTTGGACATAGACTGTCGTGTTGCATGCTTCTACCCACAGGAATTTTGGCATATCCTGTCATACATCATGGCCCTAACTGCTTCCAAGATAGTCCTGTTCTTCCTTTCTGCTACTCCATCCTGCTCCGGATTGTAAGGAGTTGTCCACTCTCTTCTAATGCCCTCCCTAGAGCAAAAATCAGTGAAGTCCTTATCGACATATTTTCCACCACTGTCTGAGCACAAAACTTTTATTTTCTTCCCTGTTAGATTCTCCACCAGAGCCTTGAACTCTTTGAATCGACAGAAAACCTCGTCCTTGATTTTCAAAAAATAAATCCAAGTTTTCCTGGAGTGGTCATTAATGAAGGTGATGAAGTATTTGACACCACTAAGAGCTTTAGTGGACATTGGTCCGCAAATATCTGAGTATATCAATCCTATCACACTCTTGGCCTTGCTTTTACTTCTAGGAAATGTTGCTTTGGCATACTTGCCCAGAGCACATCCTCTGCATACATCATCTCATTCTGTACTAAGATCTGGAAATCTTGTTACAATTTTCCTGAGAATTCTCAGAGCCCCATGGTGCAAATGTCCCATTCTTCTGTGCCATAGTTCATTCAAATCCTTGTCTCCATTACTGCCTATCAATGTCATTGGTGATTCTAGCTGTAACCTGTACAACCTGTTACTTCTTATTCTGATTTGCACTATCTTTTTCCAAATCGGGTGTTTGACGTATACTTTCTCCTTAATGAAGAAAACGCCATAGCCCTTGCCTTGAAGTTGCGATACAGAAAGTAAGTTCATCCCTAGTCCTGGCACATGCAGCACATTGGTAGCACGGAACCGCTCTCCCATTTCTGTTTGAAAAACTATGGTACCCTTCCCTACTGGAGTGCACTTTGCCTTATTCCCCATGGTGATCTGAAAATTCATCCTTTCCTCCTGATAATATGATAAACATTCCCGGATTCATGTCATATGGCAGAAGGCTCCACTGTCTATATACCACACCTTTGATGATGCAGATCTTATCACACAAGCAACTTCTTCTTCCATTTTGGAAGCCAACATAGAGAAATCGAAATTACTATCTCTTGTGCAATTTTCTAAAAATCCGCACGAGTCTCCTGATGTAGATGCCTATGCATCATGATCTCGACCCATAATTGATTTTCCCTTCTTGTCTCTAATAATTTCCTCTGATACCATGTGACATTTCTATTACTGCAGCAACTGATTTATTTTACCTACTTATTTTCCAATAAGTTATTTACGAAATCCCTTCATTAAATATTAAAATAAATTCTACTATAGATATCACACCAGAATACAGAAACAAATACATGCACTAGTATAAAACACATCAACACAGATATTTTTGGATAATTGTCCCAAGAAAAACCCAATCCGAGAAAACCGGAGCAACAGAGGAGGATTTTATTAATTAGCTTTTCTTGAGTACAACTAGGGTGCCAAACTGGCTCACCCAACAGAGATAAATCCTCCGGCGCCTCTCCTAGGCTCAGTGTTTGTCCATCTAGCCTTTGCGCAGCTCCTAGACCCTCTGCGTCAGCTTCTGCCTTTCTGCGTCAGCACTTGGCCTCTCTGCGTCACCCACGCAGGCCCTCCAGTGACTGTGCAATCCAGTTGCCTCTGCTGGCTCCCTAGGGCTCTGCATCTACCCCTCTAAACTCTACGCTGGTCCTCCAACACTGTCCTGCCTCTCTATTACATACTCGCTACCTCTTGTTGCAATCCAGTCTTCTAGTTCGAATTTCTCAGCAAGCCTCGCTCCAGAAATCGAACTGACTGGTCTCCCTCAGTATATCTCCAACTGACCCTCAAGCCTCCTCTTATACTTTTTCTGTTGAGTCTTCAACAGTCGAGATTACATCTCTAATCAACACTTAAGATTAGATTTGGCTTGATACATGTCATTTAGAACCTTCTAACCCAGTTTTATATTAATACCCATTAATATTTTTATTTTCCTAAGTTTAGACTTAAGAACCCATTAAAAATATTAATTATTTTAATATCTCATTCACCGGGTAGAATTTCGCCAGACCATTTCTGGGTCTTGGAGATCTCATGTCCTTTAGCCTCTCCATCAATTTTCATGGCTAGAGCACATCCGACGCTACCCTAAATCAACATTGTGATCCTGACTGATCCAACCACAAAATGGCTAGTCCCTTGCTGCCTCTACGCAGTCACTACGTAGGCCCTGCGTCACAGCTTCTAGGGACTGTGTCACTCCTTCTGCATATTGATTTTCCTCTGAGACTTTGACTTTTTCCCTCTCGGTCTCACACCCCGACTTCTGGCTCTAGAACTCGACTTCTCCAGCAAAATATGACTCTCCTCTCAGGCTCACGCTGCTTCTGCATCAGCCTACGCTACCCAGCGTGGCCCCTAAGCTACCTCTTCTGGATCTCTCTCTGCCTCCTCTGTGATGTATTCCCAGATCAGAAAAATCTCCAACCAGAACTATCCCTGCCCCTCACTGCAAGAAATCACTTCGATCTTCTCTCTAGCAACTATTGTGCTGCCCTCTCTGAGAAATTCAATCTCTTGATCTCTCACTGATGTGCTTTCCAAATGCCCATCAAGCCTCCTCTTATAATCTTCCTGTTGAGAATCAACAGCCCAAATTAGATTCTAATCAATGGCTTAGATCATTGTGGCTTGATCCTCGTCTTCTTCTAGAAGTTTCACCCTCAGTTTGATTAATACCCTTTAATTATTTTAATTTCCTAAGTTTAGACTTAGGCGTCCAATAAAAATAATTAAGTATTTTAATAAAATTGTCTCCAGGTGGAATTTCCCAAAACGATTTCTAGGTATTGTGGAATACATGTGTCCAAGCCTCCTTGCAAATTTTGAGGCTTAAAGCATGTTGATTACTGGAGTAGCACCTGATGATTATGTGAAGACTCCATGCCCAAGGATGATCCAGAGAACTCTTGTACCATCAGATGTCATCAGTCAACAGAGTTTTTTAACTCTACTTCTATCTTCTCATCATCTTTCTTGTACCCAGATTCCACACCCTGCGGGGAATTGTAATAAGTGATACTAGTATGATGAGTTTCTTGAATTTGTAACAGGCCTAGGATGTGGGACTCAATCAGCAAACGAGTACACCTTGGAGTGTTTTTTTTATCCGGTTAATTATTCCTTCATTATTCAGAGGCGGATAATTTTCTGGATTTTTTCACTCATTTTTTACCCCAAAGCCGAGGTGACGGTTTGAAGATTGAGCCCCTGACACATCTTAGTGTCTAGAGTCGATGTATATTACCATACTAGATCACACAAAAAGTTTCGTGGAATTTGGCTAAGTCTAAGTAGGATTTTTTAATAGTTAAAAATTTCCCGCAAAACGGGATTTTTTAATTATTTTTTATGTAAAGGCATAAATAAGTGGCCTTAGGAGATGTCTGGGGCGTATGACCAGTCGAAATTCATCCTCAGAGGCCCAGCATTCTCCTAGAACCTACTTTGGGGGTCAAAAAATGCCTTAGAGTCCCTCAAAAGGCGATTTTTCAAGTGACAGTGGCAAAAATGAAGAAAAAATTCAAAAAAATGAATAATTGGAAAAATTTTAAAAATTTTCCAAAGTGAAAATAAGTCAAATTTTGACATGGAAGTCAAGCAGAAGATCAAGGGTGATGTGGCAAGCAATGTGGGGCCCACCACATAAAGTTTCAGCTCAAGTCAACTCAAAGTCAAACAAAGTCAAAGTCAAAGCAAAAAAGGTCAAAGTCAAATGGGCTAGCGTTGAAGTTCATAAGGCAAATCGAATTTATGAAGTTTTAACTTTGATAAAAGTTATAAGGTTGAATGTTTAAAGTTAAATGAATGGGGAAGGGACCCCACCTCAGCCCACCGTAAATAAGCACATGCCAAAAAAAAATTCGTACGTAGTCCGTACGCAGCTCAGCCAAGAGATATTCGATGGTCAGCATGGTCAGCAGCATAGTTATGTGGGCCCAGCAAAGGAATATACGCAGATATTAAACAGGTATATACATTGAAGATTATTTCAGCATGTTAACGTGGGCCCATCCAATCTCTATACGCAGCTCAGCCTCAGCAAAATTCACGGCCAGTCAAGGTATATTGAGCTGTCTACGGTGGGCAGCATGTTACGCTGGCAGATTTCAATAAATACACAACAGCCACTCAGCAATTACACGCTCAGCAGTTTCCACGTGGGCAGCAACAATAGTTAACAGCATTCAACTCAGCAATGTAACGTGGGAAGCCAGCAATCTAAGTGGAAATAAACAGCAGTTTACAGGCAGTTACACTCAGCATTCTCAGCAGATTTAAACAGTAGTTTAACGTTGGCAGCTCATACACATGGTTCAATCAGCAGTTTACATGAGCTGGACAGCAGTTTAGCAAGTTAATCAGCAGTTCAAAGGCAGCCACATGTTTATCCTACAGCAGTTATCTTCACACATGGACAGTCATATCAGCCAATTGTCATTTCTTTTTTTCATTGGGATCTTCACCTTTGTGCCACTTGTCATTGGAATTTTCATTGGGATCTCCTCCCATTTCCTTATTTATATGAGCCTTGGGCTCTTATTGTAGAAGGATAGAACGAGCTATTGGACTGGCGAAGACTCTGCCAGATTTTGTACTTACCTTTCATATAAATAAATAAAAGTCTTTGGGGTTACTGGCTTCTTTTGTGGCGCATGCTTTGGTACATGAGGTATACCTGTGTCGTTTGATATTCATTTGGTTTTCATTTGCTATCTAGTTGTTTTTCATTTTGCCTGAAGGCACTATTGTCTAGGGAGGAGAGATTTGCAGCTATCTCAAATCTCCCCTGGGCTTGGTATATTTTGTACACTTGTTGTAGCTTGTCCATTCTTGGTTGAATGACAAGCTCAACTTGGTCTCTATATGCCAAGTCTCTTTTTGCACTAACAATTCGTTTGCAAGTGTTTTCTGTGTTTTCAAGGGACAGGTTGCCAGCTCTATTGGAGGGCGAGGACTTTTTCAGCGGGAATAGTCACCTCCAAGGATACCAAGGGTCCCACACGCTGTTCAAGCCAGCAAGCTCATAAGACATCAAAAAGATTTACTCAAGAGGGAGTTTCTTGAGCCCTTAACTTAGTTTCTATTTTGAAAAGTTAAAACAAATTTTTTCCTTTCATCTAAAAGCATTTGTTTTCATTCTGAGCATAAAAATAAATACAAATAAAAGTCTTTTCATTTCTGAAAGAGCAACGTTTTGAAGGCACTGGCATTTATGTGTTTCAGGCTTATCGTATGGTTAATGGCTATTGCTTACATCATGTTTTGCTTATAGATCTTAGATTAACAATCTTATTTAACTCTAATAATTCTCCTAGAACTTTACATCTTAGCTTTTAGCTTAACTTTCCATTTAGGGACCACCCCCCTTAGCTAGCCTAGGAGATAGCTAAAACGGAGAGAGTTGGGATCAGTGTGACAGCCCCTTCTCTGAGTTCCCTGCCACCAACCACACCTTGTGGGGTTGAAGGCTTTTCTCGCTAACTGGTAGGTAGGTGCGGGCGGTAGGGTCAACAAGCAGTATGTTGCAAAAATGCATAGAATTTAATTTTTGCAAGACTCAAACCTTGGTCAGGGTTGTCATTTGCGTCTTTTGGCCTGGTGCATACTTGCACCCCTGTGTTAGTTTGTCCAGTCAGATAGGCTTTCACTCTGGTATATGAACCATTTTTGATATTTTGGCATTCATTGCACTTCCATTTATATGAACGACCTCCAAGACTTTTTCCAATAATCTCCACATATTGCCATAAAGGAGATTCTGGGTTTTTCTTGATGATTTACCTTTCAATCTGTTGTGATGGTCCCATTTCTATAGGTTGTAGACTATAGTGTGTGACTGCATATATGATAAAATCCAAAATGCAAACTATGATGAACACAAAAAACGAAAAATTAAAATACAGAAAAATCAAAAAATTATAGTACATAAAATTAATTTAATTTGCCTGCTGGATTCACTAATATACATGCAACAAAGTTGACATCTTTGATTTTATGGACTGGTCACTGCACAATATTTTCTTTTGTCTTTGGATTTTTCCCCATTTATATCTGCGTCTTCAGAAATTTCAAATTTCACATGAAGAACAGAAAAGAAAGCCAAAGCATATTTCCATTCATTATTCCTCCAATTCTAGGTTTGTTGTTCACTTATAGCTGGGAATTGTGAAAATTTGAATATTGATAAATCAGTCACCTTTGAAGAAACTGATAGGAGTTATGTGGGACTTCAAGGTTAAATCAGGGTTAAAATTAGGAGTTAAATCAGTCCTCAACTTCAGGATATTTTGTAATTCTAAAGGATCTCAGACATTAAAAAGTATTTACAAGACTGATATAGGACAAAACTGTTGAACCTTTTTACAATAAAAAAGCAGTTAATTTATACCATCGTAAGTTTGTTTCCTTGACAAACTCTGCTTCCTTGACTGTATCTTGTAGTAAATCAGCCAGTCATACAAATGCATATGCTTACTCAATTAGCTTGTTTACTTGTTCTCTTCAGTATTTACTAAGAAACATTATCTAATCCTTGCTTTTAAGTTTGTCTAGGTGAAAGTACAGCTACAGGTTACGTGGGTTGAACACGTAGGCCTAGAAACAGTCCCAAACATGGCTCTCATCATTTATTGTCAGCCTGGACAAACCTACTTTCATCATAGCTTTCATTTTCAAATGGATAAATGCTTGGTTCAGTTAATATCCAACAATATCAGTAGGAAAAGCAAATGATAGGTCATCTAATGACAAGTCGTCAACGTCACAGCAAATTTCCAAATGTATGTAGTGTACTTAGATCTCTGAAAATACAATCATGACTTGCCTATGAAATATGTAATTTCCAAGCGGACACTACAAAAATTTAAAATTAAACAAATTCCAAACCTAGTGGGGTCATTGCCTGGTGAATCCTCCCTTGTTGCGTTGTTGCTATCTTTACGTGGCCAACAAGCTCATGGAACAAAAGTGTTGTTGTCTGTTGCTATCCTTGTGTGGTCGATAAACTCATAAAAGAAGACAATGAGGGGCCACATCATCGAATTAAGCAGAAAAAACACCTAAAACTAAAAACTGCGTTGCAATAAACTTGAAATTCAGTCGTAATTGCACGACATTCGTTTCCATCAAATAGGGATCTGCCACGTTGTCATTTCTTGGACGGATCTGTTGGAAAATGTAACTAGGTTTGGTCTTCATTTACTGTATTTGAGTCAAAACATAATGTTCTTGTCAAAAGAATAAAGAAAATAAATTTCATTATTATTATTGTGACTTATTAAAGCTGGATTTCATGCTTGGGTCACCATGTTTAGGTCAAATTCCCCACTAAGGGCTTCTAGGATTTATCCTAAGTCAATAGAGTCATTGTACTTTTAAAGAAACCCTTCTTGGGTTTTTGAAGAAGATCAAATTGGCCTAAGGACACCTATTCGACCCACAAGAAGCCTATAAATACAAGCTCATCGAATTCATTTGGAGCATCATTCTCACACTCAAAAGTTGTGAAGTTCTCTTGTAGCTGGGAAAAAGGTGCAAAGTCTGTTGTCGAGAAGCCAAAGTGAATGTGAGTTTGGGGAAGACTAAGGAGAAGAGAAAAATTGAAATTTTGGTGCCTCTCTCTCTCTCTATTTCATGTCCTAGATTGGGAGATCGAAATCCTCCAAGTTTCTCTATTGTCGGTAGCTGCCAGTTGTCGAAAGTTGTTGCCTAGTTGAAGTTGCTGAAAAGGGGTCGAAATTCTGGGAGGCTAACTTGGTGTGGAGGGAAGGTCTTGTCTTGGTCTAGGGTGAAGAGTCTCAAAGAATACTATTGAAAGGAAGAATTTAGACTGGGTTTTCCCCTCAAGGGGGGTTTTTCCCTGGCATAGTGCCTACATCTGGTGTCTATTACTTTGTGTTGCTGCTTTGGTAATTACTTGATGAACCAAAGGAAAGACGATATAAAAAATCGTAATAATAAGAAACATCACAAGTAATTATCAAGAATAAGAAAAGCTTTCTGCCTTTCCGATTTTCTAACATGGTATCAGAGCTTTGGTGAAGAAACTAGAAAAAAGCAGTCTCAAGCACTTGATCAAGAAACCATTCAAAATGATTGTCTCAGGGAAGGAGTCTACTATATTCAGGGAAGATGTCTAACACAATCAAGGGAGAGAACAAACTTGAAGGAGCCTCAAACTACAGGTCTTGGAAGAAGAGGATTGACCTCATCCTTGAAAAGAACAAGTGTTAAATTATGGTATGTTCTATGCTTAGAGCAGTTTACTTATTTTTCTTCTTATTAGCCACAAATTAGCAATCACATATACATTAAGTAAAGTGCAGATCAAACATTAAATGATCAACAGAAAACAAGCCAAAACAAGAGACACAAGATGTGGCGGCTAGCCAGGGACAAACCCCAATGCGGGGAAACCAATGTTGCATGAAGCGGGGACGAAGCTGGGATGTTTTTTGGAAGCGGGGACGCGGAAGCGTCATTTTCCAAAAATCTAGGAAGCGAAACGTCTGATATATATATATATATATATATATATATATATATATATATATATAATATATATATTTTGCAATTATACTCAAAACAAACATCCCAAATACCAAATTAGTTGTAGAAGACATGAAAACATGCATATTTTTTGCATAAATCAAGATAGATATAACATCCATTGTACATTAATGATTAATTATTTGAGCATCAACCATTTAGATGCATCAACCATCTAGAATCTAGATTCTTCTCCTCTTGTCTAGCCTTTGCCTCTACCTCGATTGTCTAAGGATATTAGTCAACATTGCCCAATTTTGATCAAACTACCTAATTCAAGACCTAAAATATGGTAGAAAAAGCTTAACATGCTTGATCGATGATTTTGATTTGATTGAAAGGTAATTTTTTGCTAAGGGCATGCCGCGTGACAAAGGAGTTCAACAATTAACACCACCAACACTAAGGTACATATAGGGGTTGGTGCTCTTGATTAAATGCTAATTGCATACCTTCATACTTGATATAATCTAATGAAATGCCACAATCCCATTGATCCTGAATTCCTGAAAACTGTTAAGTCTATTGAATTTTGAATAGGATATGAAATTCTATTTTCTCCATATGAAGTCCAATGAGGCTGGAACCACTCTCAAACATCTTGAGTCATTTCATGGTAATGTTAAAAATTTAAGTAAAAGGATGAAAATGAAAAATAAAGGAGAATGTCACTTTTACTTTAAGAATCTAACATTACCATGAAGGAGCATCTGCTATATTTATATTTTTTTTTGCCTTCATTCGTCACTCTAACCCAAGGTGGACCCACCCCAACAAGCAAACTCACCTAAAATTAAAAAAAAAATTGAAAAAAAAAACGATTTTCTAGACGCTTTTCCATAAGTGTCCGGAAGCATACGGGAAGCGTACGCTTCCTCCTTCGAAGCGCCAAACTTTCGACGCCCGAAGCACCGTACGAAGCACGCTTCAGAGCTACGCTTCCAAAAAGTCCAAGAAGCGGCAAAAAAAATCGGAAGCATGCTTCTGACAAAGCTTCCTAGGCGCTTCCGCACGAGACGCGCTTCTGGGCTTGGAACCGGGGGGCGCTTCGTGCAACATTGGGGGAAGCCCTTTGATCAAATCTTCTTTTATCTTCAATAGTTCAGCAAAGTAAATAGTACAAAATCTTAATTCTGTAATTTTATATCAACAGCAGCAAACCCTAAATCAGCAAAGTCAAATTTGGTCAAACTAGCTGAAATTGACCTCTAAAATACTTGGTCAATTTCCGGTCAACTTGTCCTCGAACAACCTGAAGAAATAGCCCTTGAACAACCCCAAAAGTTCAGTCAATTTGTAGATTTCTAAAGTCAACTTCAGCCCTAAACTAGGGCAGTCAACATCGGTCAAACCAGAGGTCAGACCACCTCAGTTTTCGTGCCAAAAATTGCGGCCTACCTAGGAGAGGCAACCACACCCAATCTGCACTTCTAGAAGGTCAACGCTAGTCAAAGAGATGTCTTACTGCCCTAGCATCCTTCTTTCTACGTCTTCCTTGCCCTAGGACATCTTCCTTTTAGCCACATGTGTGAGAGAGAGAGGCTCCTTTTATGCGTAGGAGAGAGAGAGAGAAGATGAGTGAATTGAATTGTCCAAATGAAGCGAATGCTCCTTGTATTTATATGCAAACGTTGAGGTTGAATAGACATGACTGTTGGGCTTCTAACCCTACATAAGTTTGTTGGCCGACCTTGACAATTGGTCCATAATCAAAATAAATTCATATCTCTATAAATACTTATCGGAATCGGATGATCTTTAGATCAGTGCTACACCTCTCGATGAGAGGAATCTAAGAAAAATATCAGAAGCCATAAATAAGGTGATCCACATGGAGTTTGGCCCTAGTTGCCAATTTTAACACTCCCTCTCACTACGAAGAACTTCATTTTGCAATCCGTCAGACCGTCGCTGCTATCCATCCATCAAATGTATTGTCATGTACAGCTTGACCCCACTCTACTCTGCTCTGCTCGAACTATGAAGAAGAAGAAATGATCGAGGATGTATCATACCATCCTCCACTGACCCAAAGTCAGTCTCATTGATCCCAGATCAATGGAGGTCATCCTAGCATAGGGGGTACAGTAGATACAGCAATGCGTCAATTGATAGTACTACTATGGTCCCTATCCTCATTTCCCTGTTCATTGATCAGATGAGAGGTACTTCCCATGAGTCCCAGACTGCATGGGTAGGATGCCTCGACAGGAGAACTAGTCATCCTATCCACAGGAGAATGAATCATCCTGTCCAGTGGATGCCACGGAGAACTAATCACCCTGGCCTATAGGAGAACTAATCATCCTGCTCCACAGTTGCCACGGAGAACAAATCATCCTGGCCCACAGGAGAACTAATCATCCTGGCCTATAGGAGAACTAATCATCCTGCTCCACAGTCACCACGGGGTGTCACAAGGGAAGGTTGAACTTTTACCCTATACATAGTGCACCACCAGGGGATGGTGAGTCGCCATGTGGTCACATGTCACTCCAAGAAGTACCCCGTGCCCCCTTGGAGCTCCCAGAGATCAATACATCACACTCGACCCTCATAAGAGGGTCTCTGAACGACACCAAGTCATTCTCAAAAAGTCAGGAATTTGACCTTTCCTAGGGGCTTTGTCAAAATGTCAGCGACCTGTTCATCTATATCGATATGTTGGAGCCTTATTGCTCCTCGCTGCACCATATCTCGAATATAGTGGTACCTGATATCAATATGCTTGGAGCGATCATGAAATACAAGATTCTCTGATAAACGGATCCTGCTCTGGTTGTCACACAAAATCACGGTGGTATACAATGTAAATCCAAACAACTCATTGAAGAGCTTACACAACCAGACTGCCTCATAGGAGGCCATGCTAGCAGCAATGTACTTTGCCTCGGCGATGCTCAAAGCCACTAACTTCTGCTTCCTGCTCATCAGGGATATCGAGGCAGATCCCAAAGAGAAACAGCACCTGGAAGTGCTCTTTTGGTCCACCACACTACTTGCCCAATCAGCGTCAGTATAACCAAGTAGTCTCACATCTCCAGCAATGTATCTCAACCCATGAGTGATTGTGCCACGAAGATATCTCAACAGATTCTTGGCACCAATCCAATGTGAGTGGTGAGGCTCAACCATATGTTGACTCAATGTGTTGACTGCAAAGCATATATCCGGACAGGAGTTCACCAAGAACATTAATGCTCCGACGAATTGATGATACTCAGTAGCATTTTGTAAAATAGGACCGGTAGCACTACCGCTTAACTTCTTGAAGTCAAGCTCCATCAGGGTAGTTACGAGCTTGTAGTCCACCATGACGAATCTCTCCAATATCTTCACCACATATTTTCCTTGAGATAGAAAATCTCCCCTGGTTTCTACTAGACTTCCAGTCGTAGGAAACAGTGCATAAGTTCTAGGTCTTTCATCTCGAACTCAGAAGCCAACTCCCTCTTACATTCGTGAATGAGAGGGTCTGCACCTGTTAGAAAGAGGTCGTCAACATATAGCACCAGTATGAGAGGCTTGTCATCTATAACCTTAAAGCAAAGGTTAGTGTCGGCTTCACTCCTAGTGAATCCCAGCTTCATTAAGTAGTTATTGATCCTCTCATACCATGCTTGGGGTGTTTGCTTTAGCCCATAGAGGGCCTTCTTCAACCTACACACATAAGATTCTTGATCATAAATCTCAAATCCTTCGAGTTGCTCCACATAGACCTCCTCTTGGATCGAGCCATGTAAGAACGTAGTCTTAACATCCATCTGATGTAGGTTCCATCATTGCGAAGCAGCAAGGGCTATGATCGAGCAGATGGTGGTATATTGGGCAACAGGTGCAAATATCTTGTCATAGTCTATACCTTCCTTCTGGGAGAATCCACAAGTGACAAAACGAGCCTTATACTTTTCCACACTTCCATCAACTGCATGCTTTATCTTCTAAAGCCATTTTGAAGTGACAATTGCTTTGTCCTGGGGTCTGGGGACCACATCCCAAACATCGTTTTTGATAATGGACTCATATTCCTCGGTCATAGCATCCTTCCATACTTGATGCTTGACGGCATCTATGAATGACGAAGGCTCATTTTGGATGATTGTGCTCATGATGGTCAAGTATCCCTGATATTTGTTTGGCTTCTTACTTTCACGGAAGGTTCCTCCGGGTGCAATGTGTCCTTCAGCATCATCAAGTGTCCCCCTAAGCCATGAAGGCCTCTTCCTAGAAAAGGAAGGCTCTTATGGAGGAGGATCAATAGGATCCATAGGTTCTTCCACATCAGGCATTGTCTCAACTTCTTTTTCCTTCGGTTCCCTGGTGTCAGCTTCTTTAGATCCTCTTAAAGTAGGAAGATTGTCTACCTTGCTAAGAGCCATATCTTCATCAAAGGTGACATCATGACTAATCTCGACTTCCCTTTGACCAGCTACATAGATTCTATAGCCCTTAGTATTTTTGCTATAGCCCACAAAGATTCCTTTCTTTCCAGATGCACCCAATTTATTCCTTTTTTCTTTAGGCACATGAAAATATACAATGCTTCCAAAAATTCTAAAATGAGATATGTCAGGTTTCTTACCAGTGAACATTTCTTCAAGAGTCTTGGAACCCAATGCTTGATGAGCGCATCGGTTTTGTACATATACGGCGGTATTTGTAGCTTCTTCCTATAGAAACTTCGGAAGTCTCTGATCATGGAGCATAGCACGAACAGCTTCCACAATTGTACGATTCTTCCTTTCCGCCACACCATTTTGTTCAGGAGTATATGGTTTAGTAGTCTCCCTCTTAATGCCAGCCTCTTTACAAAAGTCATGAAACTCATTGGATTCATATTCAGTCCCATTATCAGTCCTTAAGATCTTGATCTTCTTTTCAGTTTGATTCTCGATCAAGGCTTTGAAGTGCCGAAACCAGGAGAACACTTCATCCTTCTTTTTCAAGAAATATATCCAAGTCTTGCGAGAATAATCATCTGTAAAAGTGAGGTAATATAAATATCCTCCCAAGGAGTTCACAGGCATCATACCAAATATGTCTAAGTGAACTAACTGCAATATATCGGAGGTCTTGCTTTGGCTTGAGGGGAATGGTCCCCTTTTGAGCTTTCCTTCGACACATCCTGGACATACACCTTCTTGCTCTAATCTAAACTCGGGCATCCCAGTCACCATTTTTCTTACATCGTGTAGAGCTTTATAATGAAGGTGAGCAAACCTCTGATGCCATAGTTTGGACTGAAGAGATGTGTCACAAGACATGACACCCAGCGAACTTCCTCCGACCTGATATAATGAATCAACTCGAAACCCAAGAGTAAAAGCATCTTTTAAGTTCATTTTCCATACACGTACCTTGCCATTGTTGAAGGCCGCCATGTAGCTTTTGTCTTCCATTGCTGAAATGGACACCAGGTTCTTTTTGAGATCAAGTACATATATCTTGTAAGTGGATGGTATTACCCTGATTCAATTGAAGAGTGACATTTCCTACGTCTTTCACAGGATATTTTGAATTATCTCCAAGAACAATTTCCAGGTTGGTTTCTCTCTCTATCAGATTATAGAGAGCTTCTTTGTAACCAGTGAAGTGCCTTGAAGCACCACTATCAATAAGCCAATTTCCCAGCGAGTTCGGGGGAGCAGTAGTAGATAGAACTGCTGGTAGATAATATTCATATTGCTTATTGTTAACATTGTTAGATTCATACCTGGAATTTCTTGCGTTCTTGAATGGTTGTCCTCTTCCTTGATTTCTGGCACTTCTTTTACCTCTGCCATTTGACGTGCCATTCCTTTGATTGTTTGAGAGGGATTTTGATCATCGTCCCAGTGTGAGTTCCTTTTATTAGGGCACTCCCTTGCATAGTGACCCGTTTTATTGCAATTGTAACATCGTCCTTTTCTTCCACCCTTTGGTCTAGCCTTTCCTTTGAATTTAGCCCCGGAATTGTTTCTTCTTTTAGTATGAGAAGAAAAGGCAGAAGGATGACCTTTAAGTATGGGCATTTCTTGCTCTTCCATCCTCTTTTATTCTTGAATGCATCTAGCCATTAATTCCTCAAATCCAGGAATTACGTTATTGTTGAGAAGAGTAGTCCTGAGCATATACCATTCAGATGGCAGTCCTCCAAGAGTTGTGAGTGTCATTTCCCTGTCAAGAATTACTTCCCCAATAGATAGGAGATCGTTCTTGATCTCGGTGATCCTTAAGAAATATGCTTGCATACTCTCATCTTTGCCCTTCTTAATTTCCTTTAGCTTATTTCTAAGAAACAAGAGTTGATTTGCATCATTAACTTTAAATAAACTCACCAGTCTATCATAGATTTCCTTGGAGGTGTTCAGCTCAGAAACATAGGCCACCAAGCGCTTGTCGATAGAGTCCCAGATGACCTTCCTTGCTTTGACTTCTCCCTTGGTCCATTTGTTCCTAGCAGCAGCGGATGCATTTGATGGAGGCTCATCAATCCCGCCTCTCACATGGTCCAACACTTCATGCTCTTCTAATGTTAGATCAAGAGACATCTTCTATCCGTGATAATGAGACTTCGCACGGAGTTTGTCTTCAGCAGGGAAGTGTGTTGAGGACCCCATGATTTCTTTTTAAGATAGCCTTGCCAACCTTCTCTTCGATGATTGCTCTTGCTTGGGCTTTGTCTTCACCTCAGCTCTGATACCATGTTAAATTATGGTATGTTCTATGCTTAAAGCAGTTTACTTATTTTTCTTATTATTAGCCACAAATAGGGAATCACATATACATTAAGTAAAGTGCAGATAGAACATTTAATGATCAACAGAAAACAAGCCAAGAAGAGACACAAGATGTGGCAGCTAGCCAAGGACAAACCCCAATGCGGGGAAACCCTTTGATCAAATCTTCTTTTATCTTCAATAGTTCAGCAGAGATAAATAGTACAAAATCTAAATTCTGTAATTTTATATCAGCAACAACAAACCCTAGATCAGCAAAGTCAAACTTGGTCAAACTAGCTGAAATTGACCTCTAAAATACTTGGTCAATTTCCGGTCAACTTGTCCTTGAACAACCTAAAGAAGCAGCCCTTGAACAGCCCAAAAGTTCAGTGAATTTGCAGATTTCTGAAATCAACTTCAGCCCTAAACTAGTGCAGTCAACATCGGTCAAACCAGAGGTCAGATCACCTTGGTTTTCATGCCAAAAATTGTGGCCTACCTAGGAGAGGCAACCACACCCAATCCGCACTTCTGGAAGGTCAACGCTTGGTCAACGCTGGTCATAGAGATGACTTGCTGCCCTAGCGTCCTTTCTGCGTCTTCCTTGCCCTAGGACGTCTTCCTTTCAGCCACACGTGTAAGAGAGAGAGAGGCTCCTTTTATGCGTAGCAGAGAGAGAGAGAAAGAGAAGATGAGTGAATTGAATTGTCCAAATGAGGAGAATGCTCCTTGTATTTATATGCAAAAGTTGAGGTTGAATAGACATGACTATTGGGCTTCTGAGCCTAC
Source organism: Pinus taeda (assembly GCA_000404065.3). Lineage (NCBI taxonomy): Eukaryota > Viridiplantae > Streptophyta > Pinopsida > Pinales > Pinaceae > Pinus > Pinus taeda. The sequence goes on along the minus strand of APFE031057905.1, from coordinate 80,699 downwards.
ATAAGTTTGTTGGCCGATCAATCCTACACCTCTCGATGAGAGGAATCTAGGAAAAATATCAAAAGCCATAGATAAAGTGATCCACATGGAGTTTGGCCCTAGTTGCCAATTTTAACAAGTTACTATACTTGTTCAAAGGAAAAGTAAAGAAGCCTACAAATGACTCTAGTGTCGCTGACAAAGTAAAATTCAGAGAATTAGAATTAGTGGCCATGGCTCTAATGGTAGAAGGAATAAAGGACAATCTTGTCCCATTTATAGGCAACATCACTCATGCTTAGGAAATGTATGAAGTCTTGTCAAAGTTATTCACCATTAAGAACATTGGTCAAGTGGCAAGCTCGAATAATTAACTAAGGACCATAAAGATGACCAAAGAAGATACAGTGGCCTCCTTCTTTGTGAAGATAGCTAGAATCAGGGATGATCTCTTGGCCATTGATGAAATTGTTCCAGACAAAGAACTTGTGATCACTACTCTATTAGGATTGCCATCATCTTGGGGTGTATTTGTTGCAGGTCTTAACGGTTGGAAGGAAGCTCCCACTTTCGAAAAACTATGGACTGTCTGCAGTCAGAAAAAAATAAGGATCACATTAGTTGCCAATCCTGAAGGAGTATCAAATGCCTACGTTGCTCAACATAAAGGAAAGAAATCGGAAGGACCAAGGAAGAAAGTTGACATGTCCAAGATCGAATGCTATCAATGCCATAAGAAGGGTCACTACAAGGTGATTGTCCCGACAATCCAAAGAATAAGAAGAGAGATAGAGATCATGCTAACTTTGTTGAGGAAGGAGACTCAAAGAAAGCCAAGCCCGAAGAATCTGACATTAGGGACTTGCCCTACTAAGTCCTTTGCTTGTAGTAGCTTTAGATATATTATTTTATATGTTTTAAAATTTATAGGTTTTTAACATATTTTGGAAAAGATATTTTTTTATTGTTTTTATAAGTTTGTAGTTATCCCTCAAGCCTTGGAGGGAGCCCCCAAAACTCCCAAAGACAAGTATCTCATTTCCTTTCAGTTTTTGGTTTCATGTATTCATTTAGTTTTGATTATATTAAATACTAATCAGCATTCTCCCTCTATTGTCTTGATTAGGAAAACATCTACAAGAAGTATGAAGGAGGGCCTCTCAAGACAAGGTTTGCCACGAAACAAAGGTATACTTTAAAATACATTGATTTCTTTATATTGAGAGGATTATTCATTTGATAGTCTATTACTAACATTGTTATGTCTAGCTATATTGAAGCATAATGATTCTTGTTTTGGGTGATTCATCTCTTGATAAATCTACCCACCCCACTCATATTCTTAATTAATTTTGTAGAACCCTAGACAAGTTCTGGAAAACTCTAACTGAAGGTTAGGATATTGTGAATGTTTGAAACCCTAAACTACTTAGGGATATTATGAAATGTTGTTTAAGTTTTTATTGATAATGTCATGTTTGGGTTGAATGATAAGGTCTAAAATCCCGAACCTTTGAAATTTTCGGTAATGTTGAGTTTGTTATGGTTCTACATTGAAATTCTAACTCATTAGAGTTTGGTGGAATGCGTGAGCAAAACCCTTTCAATGCCTTAGAAATGATTTCCTTGGTATGGGTGTGTTTGTCTCATCAAACCCTAGTCTAATCAAGTTTGTATGTCTAACTCTTATTTGATATTTCTTGAAGTTGGGTTTGATTAACACATGACATGAAATGTATTTACATGATGATGAAATCTAGGCATATATAGATATGTCCTTTTGGTTGAAGCCCTAGCTTGGTCCAAGTCCGTTGTATTAATGTTGAAGGACATATGATATGCTTATGAATGATTATGAATTCCTCGATATGTGTGTTGACCTGGTTATTGAAGGTCATAAGTTTTTAGGATTTAATGGAACTCCTTATCTAAGATTCTAAGATGATGATATTTGGAAATCTAGGGTTTTGCAGCTAAACCCTAGTAGTAGATAAATTGTTTAGTATGTGTGATATAACAATCTGAGATTTATTTATTTAATGATTGTTGAGATTGTGAAAATGGAATTCTAGGGTTTTGGGGTTGAACCTTAGTCCAAGTAAAAATCTATGATAAATAATAATTTGAGATTTGTGTGAGATTGTTGAAATCTGAGTTTTGGTTGGGATTAATGGTTGATAAAAAATCTAGGGTTTACAACTAACCCTAGTGGAAGTTGGTCATGTTAATGACTAAGTTGTGATTGACTTTGATTGATTATTTTGTATGAAAACTAGAATTTTTATGAAACCCTAGTGAGAAGTCTAACATATGAATTTTGAAAGGTTGATGCTTTATATTTGTTTGAATTGTTTCTAGGGTTTGTTATATGTTGAAATAAGGTATGTCATACCTTGGAAATAAATATTGAAACCCTAGATAGAACGAAAGTTGTTGTGAAATATTCTAGGGTTTATGACAAAGTCTATAGCAAGATATTGAAGAGTATATGTCTCTTGTTTGTAATTAAGTCTAAGTATCGGATATGTATAAAGTTAGTATATGTCTCTTAGGATATGTATAAAGTTAGAGTATATGTCTCTTGTTTGCAATTAAGTCTAAGTATCCGATATGTATAAAGTTGAAATGCTTCCATGACTCTAATATGGCTAACTTCACGCTTCTATAGATTTGGTTGTACTTTCTATCTAAGTTGTGCAAGTACACAATCTTCAATTTGGTGAAGATGGTTATTGATGTAATAAGCATGATGAGGATGATAATAACTCTGATGAAATGGTTGGAAGCCACAAAAGATTCTCTGATGACGAAAATAAGAAGTTGATCTCCCTGAGGAAGCTTGAATAGAAGAGATCTCCCTAAGATTAAGAGGGAGTCTAGATGAAGGGATGCTTCCTGGTTGAGAGGGAGGGCATATAGCATGGTTTTGATTGAAGAATGAATTTCGGAGAATATGTTGTTGCATGAGAAGTAGGAAAAGAAAGTATATGATTGAGGAATCTTTTGTCAAAGATTCGGTTAATAGTCCTACTAAGTTGAGAAGCAACATTTAAAACAACCCCGGAGGTTTATATTTGATTATGTACATATGAAAGTATATTATTGATTGGGGTTGTGTTCATACAAGTGAATCTCTCAAAGGTTTTGATAGCATGTTGGTTACTAATCAATTTGATTGGGAGAGATTGGTCATCCTTGATCTGTTGGATCAACGAGTATTGAGGCTTTGTGAGTGAAGCATTGCCTAGGAGGACATTTGTTCAGCACTTTGTGTTGATGCCTAGTTGGAAAGGTGGCATTGGTCATTGAGCTCTGACATGCACCTGGATCTTTGGGTTGGTGGTTAGTAAGTAAGCCTGATGGTACCTAGAGGTGTTGAAAGCTTGAGTCCATCTTATTCCCACCCAAATAGATTGCCTTGGTCAGGAATATAGTTTGTGGCATTGCGGTGCCTAAATTGTTGAGAGACCAATGGATAGATTGCCCTGGTCAGAAATCTAGTCTGTGGCCTTGCGGTGCCTAAATTGTTGAGAGACCAATGGATAGATTGCCCAGGTCAGGAGTCTAGTCCATGGCATTGTGGTGCATAAAGTTATCTATGGTTCATATAGTTTGAGATCTTCCATTGTACTTGTATATGATGAATATCTCCCTAGTTAAGAGGGAGTGTTGGAAAATGTAACTAAGGTCGATCTTCATTTAATGTATTTGTGTCATCATGTAATGTACTTGTCAAAAGAATAAAGAATTATTATTATTATTATTATTATTGTGACTTATTAAAGCATGGGTTTCATGCTTGGGTCACCATGTTTTGGGTCGAAGTCCTCATTGAGGACTTCTAGGATTTATTCTGAGTCAACATAGTCAATGTACTTTTAAAGAGACCCTTCTTGGGCTTTTGAATCATGTAAAAAGGTTTAGTATTAAGTCAAATATGATTTATGTATCCTCCACACCAAGTCGGCCTAGAAGAAGATCAAGTCGGCCTAAGGACACCTATTTGACCCACAAGAAGCCTATAAATGCAAGCTCATTGAATTCATTTGGAGCACCATTCTCACACTCAAAAAGTGTGAAGCTTTCTTGTAGCTAGAGAAAGTGTGAAGTTCTCTTGTAGCTAGGAAAAAGGTGCAAAGTCTGTTGTCGGGAAGCCAAAGTGAATGCGAGCTTGGGCAAGGCTAGGGAGAAGAGAAAAATCAAAATTTTGGTGCCTCTCTCTGTTTTGTGTCCTGGATTGGGAGATCGAAGTCCTCCAAGTTTCTCTGTTGTCGAAAGTTGCTAGTTGTTGGAAGTTTCTGCCTCGTCGAAGTTGCTGGAAAGGGGTCGAAAATCTAGGAGGTTGACTTGATGTCAAGGGAAGGTCTTATATTGGTCTAAGGTGAAGAGGCTCAAAGAATACTACTAAAAGGAAGGATTTCTTGACTAGGTTTTCCTCTCGAGGGGGGTTTTTCCTTGAAATAGTACCTACATATGGTGTTTATTGTTTTGTGTGTCGTTGCTTTGGTAATTGCTTAATGAACTAATGAAAAGAAGATATAGAGAATCATAATAATAAGAAGCATCACAAATAATTATCTAGAATAAGAAAGTATTTTTGCCTTTCCAATTTTCTCACAGGATCAAGTCAGATCCGAATCCGGATCAAATTTGTGGATCCTGGACCACAATGTGTTGAATCTGGTAACATAGCGTTTCGGTGATATGGTTGTTAAGGTGTTCTCCTGTCAGTGCTCATATCCATAGATTAAGATTAACATGGACAGGTTTGTGTTTGACCCCAAAATCTTAAGCCCCTCTCCCCCATGTCACATGTCACAAGTTAATTGATGTAGAGTTGGAAGGTGTATAAGGCCCCCAACAAGGGCATCACAACCCGACAATGATGCGGGGCATCCGATCAATCACAAGACACCCAATGGCGTTGCATGGATTAGATCGCCTTCTCTCTACATCACCTTCATGCATTCAAGGCAAGTTAGTGGTAAACCAAGGTCCACTCCTTCTATAGATGCTTTTTCCTTTTTCCACGCCCTCACATCCCTAAGATATAAACAAGTGATGAGAGGATGAAATGCAAGAGGATATTCTTTGTGGAGTTAGTTTAGCAAACACTGTGTAGGGTCTGCGCAGCTCTATTTCATGCCACGTGTGGAATACAAGGAGGAAGAGGAATTTGGGGCTGAGCTTTGTGGAGTAGTTCCGAGAGGATAATTGTTGAATATCTCGACCATTTTGGGGGCATTTAGCAGCATCATTTACAGGTGGGTCGAAATGCCGAGCAACTGGAGGAGCTAGGGGAAATTGGGCGAAAATTCCAAGGTCAACATTTGGCCAATTCTTTCGTGGGTTTTTGTGGGTTATTGGAGGAGAGCCTGGGGTTAATTTCTCGGAATTTTCTAAGCACCAGAGGAGGTCCTGGCAGCCATTGTTTGCAGCTAGTAGTGCAGATTTCAAAGGGGCAGCACAAAGCTTTGTTGGGAATAGCTACACTTGTGTTCAAGTTGTTGATTTCATCACCTAGGCATTGTTAACTTGCCTTGGGCAAGTCCGGGTGCATGCATTCAGATCTTAACTTGTAGCCAGCATTTATATCAATAAAATGGCTCAACTCAACACAATTAATGGCATTTTCTGGGTTTTTAATGTGGTGTGAATTTGTGTGTGTGTTTTTGTTATGTTTGCTTTGTTCATCATTGTACATTTCCTTTAGGAATATTACATATTTTCAAATTTGTCTTGGTCCAACTCTTGGAGGGAAAGAAAAATTCAAATCATTAATGGTCCACAATTAGAAGGAAAAATTGGCTCCATGATTTCAATTTTAAATTAAAAAAATTCCTCACTCCTTGATGAAGTCGGCCCACTAAGAGACCTATTTACTCTATAAATATGTCGAACACGCCACCAATAAGGTCATCAAGAATTACTTGTTTTCTCTCTCTGAGATTGTTCGGCCCTGTCGAGCAACACTTAATCTGTAGGAGCCTAGGGGCCAAAGTTTTGGGAGGTTTCTGGTTGCTTTTTATTGCATTCTGAGGATCTGGCTTTCACTGCCTTGATCTGTTTCAGGAATTGTGATGATTGAGGGACGTCCAGTGTTCGCTGGCACTAATGGCATTCGGCCCTAAGAAGAAGCAATTTCTGCATCGTACTTCTAGAGTAACCAAAAAAATCGACATGATTAAGAGGGTATTGTTAGCATGTGCCTCAGACAATCAATAAATCTTATACCACCTCTTCATATATGTGGTATCGTAGGATAGAGTTTTCTCGTAAAATGTGTATGAAATCCTATTTTGCCTCTTCCTATCCTTATCTCCTAATGAGGTTCAGTATGAGATCAAATGTAGCTTATGAGGTGGTTATACCAATTGTACTATATATTCATATCTTTGATGTGAATATTTTCACAAGACTAGCCTATGCATTTTCCGCCATTTTTATGTGTCTTCTCAAATATCATTTTGCTGATTATATTCTTTCAAGAAGATGAATGAAATTTATATCTAAGTAATTAAAACCATTGCTTATAAGATAAGGTGACATGGATAACAGAGTAACATTTGTAAAATTACAAGAAAAAGTGAACTATGAGGAGTATAGATACCTGTGCATACAGAACTTGAATTCTCGCCCACGTTTGTAGTCTACTTCCCCTTCCTCTAGCTGGACGAAATAAAATTTCAGAATCAATAACAAAAATGGTTAACGCTGGAACTTCCAAGTGCATAAAAATCAAATTTCAAAAACAACAAAATCCCATACAAAGATTACATTAAGCAATAATCTAGTCAGTACTCGGAATGGACACTTTTGCATTGGCTCACACCAGTCTGTGAGAGTTTAAAGTTTAAAGAAAAACATACTTAAGTTTCTAAATTATCTATATTAGCATAATACGAAAGCAGTCAGGATCTTTGTGAAGTTTCAAAGCAATGTTCCTCAATGCAGGGAACCAAAAATAAAAAGCAAACAGATGAACTGACTAGAAACAACAAATTTAACCTTCCATGCAGAAAGAACAACAGATGCAAACAATCCAATGAAAAGTTGACTAATGTCAACATCCACTATATCTCATTCTGCCCCATTTCAAAAATACATCTCGTACATCTAAATCTCCAATAAAAATATATTCCTAAAACGATATGTTCAAGCAGCAAACAGGGCTTACAGGATCATCTCCATAAATGTGCTCATAGCAAACGGCATTGAGACATCTAAGGGCACAATTCTCTTTGGCTATAGATGAAGACATGCATTGCCATCCCCACAGACCACTGTCACATGAAGTAAGAAGGAAAATTTAGTTATCGCAATGGTTTTCTTAAAATAAATATCAACAGTTACAAGATATATTTTATTGAACAATAAATTCACGCCAAAGGGCCTTGGTTCACTGGTGAGAATAGCAAGATGGTTGCTGGTGCCGTGCTTTCCTAAAAGGTTTTGGTTTACTGGTGAGAAAATAACATATTATTGACCACTTTAAAAAAAAAATCCCCATATAAAACAGAAAAATTAGAAGCGGATCAATGGCTACCGTTACACTGACTATACTGTGGTAAAAACTGGGTTAAATATAGTGATTTTCTTTCTCAAACATTTATGCCATATGATTCTGGGACTGCTAAGCATTCATATTTTGTAGTTCATATTCAAATTGTCAGTGAAATTATCATGTATTTTCGTATTTTGCATTCTGCAATTTACTATTTAGGTCGTTGAGTGAGTATTCAACGGTGCAGAACGGTTCCTTTCTCGCTGTAGTCTGCTGCTTTCAAATGAAATGTTTCAGATAAAAAGGGCCAGGTGCAGGTTCCGGACAATTTTGGTTGAATAAAAACCTCAGGCCTGGCACTTAAAAGTGAAATTCTATAATATGTGGTGCAAGCCTCATTTCGGACGTGTTTATCAAAGCGACTAAATTTTTTTTTAAATATATATACATAAATAAATAAATACTTACTTCTCAATATCTTCGTAGCAGGTGCTCTTTTTCTCCCGGATTTCCTCATCCTGCAACCGCCATTAAACATGGATCAGACCTGCGAAACCCTTACTTGGCTTAGGGTTTATGTACGAAAATAGCGGTATATTTGACGATGGAGATGATTTTACTGTAATTGGACGACGAGAGTTTCCGGCCGAAGATGTAAAGATGCAGTATAATAGAACCAGCACAAACAAGCAGTAACGGATAAAGTGCATCCCTGGGGCATTTCTGGCCATAGCTTAAGTATTGCAGACCAAATTGTGCAGTTCTAATCTTATAAACCCAGAAGCATTAATTAGGGCAGAATCCAAGCCGATACTTCAACGTGCCAGTGATTTTACCAAAAACATGTCATGCACTGGAAATCTAAAATGTTATCGCAAAAACTATCATGTGCACGTGCGCCAAATCAGACAGCGTTCCCCTAAGCATTTGGCGGCAAATAATAATGTTCGGTTTAATAGGTGAGAGATGTTTAATATTGTGCAGTAGTTGCTATAATCTTGGTCCGACCAAGTAGAACCAATATTTAAATAAAAATATAATATTAGCAATGGCCCTGAATCGAAGAAGTTGTCCTTCAATTTCCAAAATGAAGTAAATAACAATTGTTATATTAAATTTAAGTCTTTTAGTGTATTTTTTTTTATGTTTATAAACTATATGTTTGATTTCAAATCTCCACTCAATATTAGGATATAACATATTAATCACAACGTAGTTAAGATTTTATCTTTTGACAATGTTTATTTACAATATCAAGTTGTCACAAGATCTTATAAAGTTACTTGTGGCATGTACATATGAAAAACAATTCAATCACTGCATATGTCCATCTTGGCTATGTTCACCACCATATCGAACTAGACAATAATAAAATAATAAATAACGAAGTAGTTGTTGGAAAGTTGCCTTAAATCAATTTTATGAAGTTACCAGTGGGAGGTAGCTCTCAAACTTTATTCTCTTGTGAATCACGTATGCAAATTACCCCACAGTAAGATCTATCAGCACTATGGATGGTTGATGTTTGGGATATAAGAGAAACACAGTGTGATAGAAAGAAATCAGATGCAAGAAAATGCCCAAAAGGACATGACTAATAAAACACTCAACACTTAAGTGCAATGATAGCAATGTTGATTTGAGGTAGCATCAGATGTGCTCTAGGCCTCAAATTTTGCAGGGAAGTTTGAACACATGTATTCCAAAAAAACCCGGAAAGTGTTTTGGGAAATTCCACCCATAAATGATTTTATTAAAATAATTAATATTTTTTAATTGGACCTTCAGTGTAAACTTAGAAAATTAAAAATATTAATAGGTATTAATTGTAATTGAGGGTGTAACTTCTACAAGAAGACGAGGAACAAGCTAAAGTGATCTTAGCCATTGATTAACTTTTAATCTGGGCCGTTGAAGGTCAACGCGAAAATTATCTAAGAGAGATTGAGGGTCATTTGGAAAACACACCGAAAGATCAAAAGATCGACTTTCTGAAGTGAGAAGCTCTTAAGAGGAAATTTTGATCGAGGAGATTTCTTACAGAGAGGGGCAGTGAGTATCCAGAAGAAGGAAGTTTTCCTGGGCCGGAGAGTACGAGGCAGAGAGAGGGCAAAACAATGTCCAGAGAGAGGCGGACATTGGCTCATGCAGAGCTAACGCAGTGGTAGCGCGTGCCTTAGAGGGAGATCAAATTCCTGCTGAGAAAATCGAATTTCAGTAGCCAAGAGCCAAGGTGTGAGACCGGGAGGCAGAGATTCGGATTTTCCAGCCAGCAGAGGGTCCAAAAAAGGAGCAGCGTGATACCTAGCAGGTACGCAGAGGCTCCAGTTCAGTGTGATCAGACTCAGATTCTCCAAGTGATAGGGTGAGATCATTTCACCATTCATTTTGTCAAGTTTCTCTCTGTATCGGATTGCTAGTTAAACATCCAAGGATTGTATTCAGATTTTCTCTTACATAATAATAAAACCCTCAAATCTGTTGCACTGGTTTTCCCGCATTGGGTTTTTTCGGGGACATTTGTCAAAAAATAATAGTGTCATTTGTATTGTATTTTCTTTCTTGCTCAATTTCTTATTTCTGCATATAATTTAATTAAGTGAAAGATGCAGTGTATGTATTACAATCTTTGTCGTAGGAAACAACAAGTAATTTGTTTAAAGGAATTTAACAAATAGGAGTAATATCATCAGTTGCTATAGTAAGGATTCTAGTTGTGGAATTTACACAGGCAACGGGAATCAAATTCATTTGAATATGAGCCTGAGATATCATGCATTCAATCCCCTGTTGTCAACACTTTTTTGTTTTTGAAAACTTCTTGTCCACAAAATCCTAACTTTTGATCTCTTTAATGTATTGATATCAGTGATTAGTGGAATATAGGTTGTACTACTTGTTACCTGCTTTTTATAATTACCCAATAGATTTAGTATAATTTTGGACTCTGTTATTTTATATATAGTGTACAGTGTGGAGAGTTGCAACAATCTAGTTCGCACATTCTTGTTTTTTTGTGACACTCTCTATGTCTTTCATTCATGTACATAGGCTTAACCTGCTAAACTAATTAACCAGTGTGTTTTTGGTAGGGCTAGACATTGAACAACTAGAAGCTCACACCTAATTTTTTGCCAACGTGGGGAAAACGTGAGATGATGTCTACATGATGCTGATAATGGCTATCAATTTATCAATCAAAATTCCTTAATATCATTTGTGTTTTCATATATTTTTCTTATGTCGCTTTTTTAGAATATAGCACTACATCCATAGATTAGCATATTGAACTTCTAAGAAATGGGTACCTAAACCCGTGAATCATACTTGTTGGTTACTTCAACAAGAATCACCAATAATCTCAACACAAGAAGAATGGCACGTACCTTGCCTTCTTGGTCTCCCCAGCGAAGGTATATAGATTTGCATATATTTCCTTAATCTATGGGTGCAATTTTTTTGCAACCTGGAGGTTTTTTAGATCCCAAATCTTCCATTATTTTTCTCACCTTTGAAACATCTTCCCATCCTACATTCATCATCAACTCTAGCAACGGTTCCTAAAAGCTCAGTGACAAGGGCAATTCTCAAGTGTTGTAGCAAACCTTAGTCAAGCATATATCCTGAAATTTACAAATTTTTGGGTCACCTACTATGAGAATTTTACAAGGCACTGGTCATTGATTTTGAAAAAGTGTTTTTCGTATCAGTTCTTACAATGGCTACCCCAATCTCTAAACTTTTAATATTACATTGTTACATCTACAAAAGTTATTCCTTCTATGACGACCTATTTTTCATTCATTCGGGTTAGATTTGCTTAGGTTAGGTTAGCAAAGGAAAAGCATGGATAATAGGGTGCTTGAATTTGATTTCCTACAAAGTTCAACAAGAGTACTCTCTATAGGTTATTTATTTCAAACAAGAGGTGTGAAATGCTAATCACTAAACTATAATTGATAAATATTGTGATTTATTTGTTGTTGTCCCAACTTTTGGGTGTTGAATAAAACAATTACAATTTAGGAAACCACAATTTAAAGTTTAGATCTTCGACATGTACAAACCAAAACTTTTTAAGTTCAAAAACTGGATACATATTGGTTTCACAGATGAGACAGTGCAATGCAACTTAAGTGAGATGAGTCATTGGAAAAACGTTGAATGAGTCATTAATGGCCTTTCACCAATCGCATAAGTCCACTACTTATAATTTCTTTAGGTAAGAACTGCTTCTCATGACCACATTTACAAACACTTATTAAAAAAAAAATTATGAAGCTACTAACAATTATTATTTGATTGCCTAGGAATCATTGTACCCTCCTTAATGTCACTTAGAATGCCCTCCTAAACCTATGAAGTCTCTCTATCCTTAGGTTCATGAACCGTGTCATACTTGATGCAAATATAGCATCATATAAAGCATCAATGAACTTTATATGCTCTAGCCTCCAATGAATCCCAATAGAATATAGGAGCGTTGTTTCTGAAAGAGTCCATTTAATTTATGTTTGGTAACTCATTTTAATGCATTGGTATTACACATACAATATCTAAAATTGCTACTCCATAGCACCCAAAGCGAGTAATTAGAAGCACATGTTCAAATGCCCAAAGTCTAATTGCAGGACTCCAATAATTGAAATCACAAGCCAACAAGTTTTAGGAACTAGCTCACTACTCACGAAGAAGTATCAAATTCCAGTGGGCTCTTTTCTTCATTTACTTTTCTCAAGGCATCTACTACTTTTTGTAGATAGTGCTCCTTTTCTTATAGTGTCTTTTCCAATTTTTCCTTTTCATAGTTCATGTTATATAAATCAACCTTCCCCTAATTGATTTCCTGATGAGATTCCGTGATACATATCAAAAATGTCAGAGTTAGGAGCAGGTGGAATTGACTATGAAAATGAGTTGCTAGTTCTTGTGATGGAAAATTGTTGGCCAGTATTACTAATCCCAAGGCACTCAATATTAAGCAGATGCAACTAAGAATTAGATGTTAGAAGACTTTGGGAAGTAGGTAGAGGAAGATTCAGGGTTTTTTGTTTATGGGAGTCCACAACACAAGCACATGTCTTCATGTAGAACAACACAAGCCTTGGAAAGGTTGTTAGTCATGTGATGGATTTTCTGGATCTAAGCTCGGAGAGCAGAGCAAAAGGATACAATGCATCTATATTGGCACACATATTCCTCATGAATAATTATTGGTATATATTCAAGAGATCCAAAGACAACAAGCCAGGGACTCTGTTGGGTGAGGCATCGCTAAAGCAGAGGAAAATATTGGTTAACCAACATGTTTGGGTTATGAAAAGGATGTATGGGTGCACATGGTGAAGCTTTTGAATAGAGATGGATTGGTTGTGTCAAGCAATGGATTGTCAACTCAAAATTTAAGCAACATCGTAGGTGCCATTGCTTCAACAAACGTTTCCAAGAAAGCTTTTCTGAACTCATCCCAAGTCCTAATAGACCCCACTGGAAGAGTATGATACCATACAACGACCTTATTCTCAAATGTGTATGGAAACAATCTACAAGCGATGTCCTCATGTTGCACATTCATAATCCTTAGTGACAAATATAAATTAGTGATGTTTTTCAAGATGGCGAGGTAAATCATGAAGAGTACTTTGGATATCAATGGCGGACTATGCCATCCAGGCCAAAAGTTGTGGTTTATTCCCGACCATGTTGTTGACTCCATCACTCTTTGAATCTGAGTATGAGCCTTGGTTTCATATGGCCATATACATCATTACATTGGATTACTTTTGGCCATACATGACACTAATGCCACAACATCCCAGTTACAACGAAGCATGTTCAACTATGAAACCCTATCTATAAATTTACAAGGATTTGTGTGTGATACAAGGCAATATCTTCATTATAGACACTTTCCTCTCAGCAGATTAAACTCCAGCCTAAGCTACTCAGTTAACACACACCCTGTCTATCAATTATAAACTCTCATAGGCAACCCTCGCCATTATTACAGGGCCTAGTCCATATAATAGTATTACACATCATCCAAACAAATGTGGTGAAATTCACAAGCAATATAAACACTCTCATCTCAAATACACCAATATCACTCTAACTAACACCTAGCAAAAGTAATTACAAGACTAGCAATACATACGACACTAGGATCAACCATGTATCCTTGCCACTAATTTCCCTCTGTTACAGTCTTTGCTACAGAAAACTCAATTAAAGAATTCAACCCTCAAGAAAACATGTTCTAGCACCTGTACACAACTTGATCTTAATGATTAGTGATGAGCATGGGTGCATCTCAAAATAAAGGTGTTGGATGATTGAACTCCTACACGAACTCAGGATGTGTCTTCTTTTGTAAACTTGGACTAACCTCAGGGTTAAGGGACATGATGAAAACTCATAAATGATGCTCGGTAAGGTCAATATGGGACTTGTTGTCACCCAAAGTGTACACTTAAGGCACAACGCTCAAAGTAGGGGCTATCACCCTGATCCCTACTCACTCTGTTTAGACCAGTGTTTTAAGATTCGGCTGGCTCAGAACCAACTCGTCTGAGTTAGTCAGAGTCAAGGCCTCACCGGGTCAACTCGGCCAGTGAACTGGTTCATCGGCCGAGTTATTACCGAGTCGGCCGAGTCCGAGCCTACTTGGTCGGGTTGGATGACAATGGCTTGTGAACCAAAAAACAACGATTTTTTTTAATTTTTTGCTTTTGGGGGACTCCAAATAGGTTTGTAATTTGCCTATAGTGTATTTGGGGTCCATTCCCCTCTCCTAAACCCTATAAAACCCACCCAACCCCTCTCATTTCTTCACAGCCATCTCATGCATTTGAGTGATAATTTGAGTGAGAGTTTGTGAGGAGTTGTAGAGTTTGTTTTTGGAGCAGCAGTGAGGAGTCTTGGGTAAGCATTGTAGCAGGAGTGAGGAGCTTCTTGGGCAGCCATCTAGAGCAGCATTGAGGAGTTGGTTTCTTGGAGCAATCTTGAGGAGGCAGTTTGTGCCTGGAGGTATCTTTTTTCACTTGTAAAAATCTGTTTTTGCTTATTAATTTTTATGTGCAAATCTGGAAATTGAAAAGAGTGTTTTTTGTGAAAGAAATGAACATTGAAGCAATGCTATTTTTTTTGTTTTCATTTTCAGATTTTTTTGCTTTCATTTCCAAGTCAAAAAATGGCACCTAGAGTGAGAGATGCCGCTTGGGCATATGTTGAAATGGTTGATAGTCAAATGCATTGCAAATTTTGCCATAGAAAAATTAAGGAAAGTCCCGGGGGGCATTAATATGCTGAAACAACACTTGGCAGGGATTAGAGGCCAAATTACTCCATGTGAATCAGATGAAAATAGGGAGATTAGGAAGGAATTGTTAGCCAATTTTGAGAAGTTTAAAGAAGAAAATGCTAGGCAAAAAGAGTTAGAGGCAGAAATTGAGAGGAAGAGGAATATACAAAAAATGCTAGCTACCAACCCCTATTTTGATTTTGAGGGTTCTTCCTCTATCCCTTGTACTGATGTATCCAACCCATTCCAATATGTTCCTCCCTCTTTGGAGTCTATTCAAGAAAAGGGTAAGGGTAAAATGAAAAAGAAGAGTGATATGAATATCAAAAGTTATTTCACTATCGCACCCTCTTCTCCATCAGATGCACATGGTCCTCAAGCTAGTAGAACTTTGCAGCCCACTTTAGATGACCATTGAAAGAAAGAATTGAGGGAGACTGCTTGTGATTACATATGTAGATGATGGTATGATGCTGATATCCCCTTCAATGCTTCCCATTCACCATATTATGAGCCTATGTTTGATGCCATACATGCTGCTGGAAAAGGCTTCAAAGGCCCTACTATGCATGAGATAAGGGGGTATTGTTTGCAGAAGGAAATTGCCTCCATTAATGAGTATTTGAAAATTTTCAAAAACTCATAGGCAAGAACAAGATGTACCATCATGTCAGATGAATGGACTAATCAAAGAAACCGTACCATCATAAACTTTCTTATCTTCTACCCACAGGGAACCATGTTTCTAAAATCAGTTGATGCATCTAAGAAGGTAAAAGATGGAAAATTGTTGTTTCAGCTATTGGATGAGGTTGTTGAAGAGGTGGGTGGCTAATGTTGTTCAAGTCATCATAGATAATGCCTCTAACTATGTTCTTACTAGTAAACTGTTAGAGGAAAAACACAGAACCATCTTTTGGAGCCCATGTGCTGCACAATGCATATACCTCATGCTTGAGGATATTAGCAAATTAGATTGGGTCAAAAACACTATAGATCATGCCAAAAGCATAACAAACTTTATCTACAATCATTCATGGATTTTGAGCTTGATGAAGAAACACACAGGGGGCAGGGATATTTTAGGCTTGCCATTACTATATTTGCTACTCATTTTTTGACATTGCAATCTATGCTTTCACAACATAGAAACTTGCAAAAGATTTTTTCCAGTGAAGAATGGAATCAAAGCCAGTGGTCTCACAAACAGGAAGGCAAAGAATTGAAAAAGAAAGTTAATAAAGAAATATTTTGGAGAAAGGCAGTAGAGATTGTGAAGCTCGCTGAGCCATTGGTTAAGGTGTTGCAGTTGGTGGATGGGGAAAGATTGGCTATGGGCTTCATTTATGAGGCTATGGATCAAGTAAAGGAGAAAATAAAGAGGGCATACAAGGATAAAGTGGCTAAGTATGGGCCCATTTGGGCAATCATTGATGAAAGATGGAATAATCAACTCCATTGCCTTATACATGCAGCTCGGTATTTTTTAAACCCACGATATCATTTTAAAGCTAAGGAGACAGGAGCTTTGAAGGGGGAGGTTAGAAATGGATTGATTGACTGCATTGATTGCATGATCCCATTGGAGTGTGATCAGCTGGAGATACACCGACAGGTCACAACCTTCAACAATGTCTCAGGTACCTTTGGGAAGAACCTAGCAAAGATTGCAAGGGAAGCAGATGAGCCAGGTAAACAAAAATTTCAATTTTCAAATTCTTAATACTTATTTTGTTAAATCGTTTATAATTTGAAAGTTGGATATAATTTGTAATTTTGTTGAGCTAGCTCATTACACTCCCATGTTTTTTGTAGTGCAATGGTGGGAGGATTTCGGTAACCATCGTCCTGAATTGCAAAAGTTTGTAATTTGTATTTTGAGTCAAACTTGTAGTGCTACTGGGTGTGAGCGCAATTGGTCTGTCTTTGAGAGGATTCACACAAATAAGAGAAACTGTTTAGATCAAAAACGGTTAAACGATCTAGTCTATGCCTAATACAACCTCCAACTCAGATGCAACCAACTGTTGAACAAAAGACATCATTCAGATCCCATTGTGTTCGAAGACATTGATCCAACATCAGATTGGGTAGTGGAGAGTCATCCAACAGAGTTTGCTTCTGATGAGGATATTGATTATGATTTACAGACAATAACATCACTCGAACATAATGTTCAGTTGTATGCAGATCCTGATCCACTTGTACCAGCCTTAGCCTCAAAGCCAGCAAGTCCTCCAGTTGCAGGCGCTTCCTCTGCTCAACCACGACAGAAGCGCATATCTCGTCTATCTCAGCTTGCAGCTGCTGCACAGCCTGCTAGTGCTACCACTTCTATAGTTGCAGTTGGAGATGATGATGAGGAGGAGTCATGGGGCCCCCTGCCTGACTCTGATTCAGAGGTTGATCCAGACGATCTTGGCTCCTCTAGTAGTAGCCAGTAGTACTGGTCACAGTTTACTTTTGTTGTAGAGGCCATTTCTAGCCTCCTTGGTTATGTGTTTTGTTTTGATCTCTATATCATCATCATGTATGTATTGGACAGTGCACTGGGTGCCATTTTGATATAATGGATATATCCATGAGCCCACTTTGATCATATGTTGTCTTCTATCTATAGTCTAATGCCGTGTATTTGGAAACATGAATGAAAATCTTTAAATTTATGTTTTCTTTAATAAAAAAATAAATATTTAATGCATTTTTTACAACAACCGAGTCATTGAAATCGAGCTGACCGAGTCGATACCAAGTCGGAGTCAGAGTCAACCCTCGGACGAGTCAGAGTCGAAGTCAGAGTTTTAAAACATTGGTTTAGACTTTCTCCTAGCTAAGTCAAGGGGGGTAGTCCCTAAGGGTAGATGAAATGGGAAACTTGTTGGAAAAACAAGTTCTAGGAGACTTGAGGCAGGGAAATCACCTTGCTAAGTGGCTTGAATGAGATTAGAAAGCAAGTTACGTTATTAAACTAAGCAATGTGAGATAGATAACTTTACTTAGATCAAAGATGAAACAATAAGAGACCAGTGCCTTGATACAATGCCCAAATAAATTAAAGATACTAGCGCATTAATATATGATATCTCAAGCTACTCAGACAAGTAATGTTGCGAAGAAAGATGTTAGTACAATAAAATGACACAACATTAAAATATGAGTAATGAGAAATGCTCAAATAAAGACAACAATATCAGAGATAATGAGCGATATGATTAAAAGATAAGTACAAGAGCAATATTATAGCTTTGCAAGTGAAATAAATATGCTCACAATTTAACAATATGCCCAAGGTAGATGCAAGTTAGGAGAATGAAATGAAAACCTAACTAGGTGAAATGCAAACTTAGTTCTAGGATGCAAATGCAATTGCTTCACGAGAGACAATGCTAACAATGATTTCCAATTACTTATGGAGCTTGATCGAGTTTCTCCTCTACACTCACGATGTCTAGCAACTAGGAAACAAAGAGAGAAATCTCAACACATCCAAACAATAAGACTGCTAAAAGTGAACTTCAATGTCAATTAGAACAAGAAAAGCTTGAAACAAGCAGAACCAACAAGTAGTTGAGACTGCTACCAGTGATTTTTTGATGTGAAAAGAACCCAAAATCTAACCATGCTATGCAATTGGAAAGCAAAATGGTTAGTATCCAATAAGGAAAAGACACTTTGAGATCACAAGAGAAACATCAATGGAGCTCTCAAACTGATATCCCTCTAATTGCAAGAATGCACAAAAGGGATCAATGAAGAACGTTAGATGAGTGCATTAGACCCTGCTGTAAATATATATCAGCCTATCGCAGTCACTGTCAGACAAGATGAGTCATAAGATTGCCCACAAATGAGCAACAAATACAAGGAAGAGAAAACAATGACCAAGATTAATGCAAAGATGTTACTTGTAATGCCACTGTAGGATGAAAACAGACCTCTGCAAATTGAGATCAGCCAACTGAAAAATGAAATCAGACTTCTGAAACAATGAAATCCGTTAGCCAATGAGAAAGTGAGAGATCCTGAACACAATTGTTGAAATTCTTATAATTATTATGTGATAAGCCAGTATTAATTTTGAATGCCTTTAGAATGTAAATGCTTATTAGGGATGAATTTGCTCTTGTGATGTACAGGTGACCAGTGAAGAACTCAGTTAGACATAGGTGAAAACTTAGTGTTGCAAACACAAATAACTATGAGACTACCAACACTAGTAAATTATGCCATGAAAATCCCAGTGAAAGCAAAGAGAGAGTGTCTAAAGCTAGGAAAGAGAAGAAAACAGAGGCTCCTTGTAATGCCTTGATTAGATTGCAATGAAGATAAGCAATTCTACTCTTAATCCACCATTCTTCTAACAATCAAATTCCACAAATTCAACGAACAATTTTGCACCAGACTTTCAGAAATGAATCAGACCTCTGTCAGGTTAAGCTCAGTTAAACCAGTACTACTAGATCAGAAAGAAAAAATTTAATGTAATCAAACCTTCCCAAAAATGATAAGAAAATCATGTAAAACAGTGAAGGTTAGATGCTCCTAGAGCTAGGCTTCCAGTTATGATTGCTTATGAAATATTATCAATCAATTTTAAATCAGCCTACTGCAAATATGAAACTTCAGCGCCAGATCTTAAGAAACCACTTGTACGCTCAGAAAACACCACTGGAATAGTGCATCCAGTCACTGTAATAATGTTACCAGTCACCCAATATCAAGCATGTCACTGTGATGAACGTTGCCTCAGATCTGAAGTGCAGGTACCCTAACTTCAACATACAAGGCTGTCGTGAGGGAGATAGGAAGAATAACAGGGAGTTGGGGCTGCGGCAGGCCTAGAATAGGCTGCTACAGCAGTGGAAGAGAGTTGTGAAAGAGGCTGCTACAACAGGCTAAGGAGGAGGAGGGAGCAAGAAAAAAGGGCCAACGCTTGGGTTCTAAAGTGTAACGACCTATCTATAAATTATATATTTCAGATTATTAATAAAAATTATATTAATAAATTAATAAAACGATTATATATATATATATATATATATATATATATATATAAAATAATCTTAATATCAAAAGAAGTACTTTAATAAATCATAAAGAAATATAATTAATTAAATTATAAATGAAATAAATACATACGTGACCATAACAAAGATATATATGATACGTGACATGGAAGGTGTCACGAGAAGGCTAAGCGGTGGGCTGCTGGTGGAAGAGCGGACACCGCCAAGAAAACAAATAAAAACCACCGAGCAGAATTTTAGAGGGGGCTGGGGAGGAAGGAAAAGAACGGAGGAAAGGAAAACTGAAGGAGAAAGAACATCATAAACTGAAATTATCCACAAGAAGAGCGCGGATTGTTATGAGGTTCTGGGCACGGGGGAACAGTCTGCTTCAACTTAGAAGCTGACTGGATTGAATAGCCAGGTTCTGCTCAATTTGGCTGGGTGGATTCAGTCTTTTGGTAACCGAAGCAGGGAGCTGGAGGCATCATCAACCACAAGTGCATAGGTAAGTACCCTCAGTAGTTCTGTTAGTTAATTCTATAAAAAAAAAAAAATCCCTTTACTATATTTATATCTGCTTTACGGTTGTCACATTTTGGTATCAGAGCGTTGGGTTAAAACCCTTTGGCCTTACACCCACCTGCGTTTTCTGCCCTCTTAGATAAACCCTACATACCACTATCATCCAAATTAGAGTCAATTGGTGTTGCTGCTACAGAAATTTTTTGATTAGGGATGAGATCCTCTTTGGCAGTAACGCATCCCCATCCTCCTCACTAATTTTCATGGATGGGGTCTACGCTACTTAGTTTCTGCCTGAATCATTGTTTTCTTCTGAGCGTACATGTTTTTTGCGAATTTATTGAGGATCTTGGGCTTAGGTTTATGAACGTTCGGCTTCAAAGGCGCATCCGGATCGATGAATGCTTTCTCTAAGCCCTCGTCGTGGTAATACTTTTGTTCGAGCTTTCGAATCATGTGATAATGCCTATCCTTCTCCCATGAGAAAACAAAATGCATCATCTAAATAAAGCTCCTCTTCTTTCGCATCAAAGCTCTTGAGCTCGCTGTCTGTGCCATACGTGCGCAGATGGTAATTCTATAAATTAAGTCTTATATATTTAAAAGAAAAAATTCAGCACAAACCGTGGGTCGAACACACGACCTGTGCGCAATTAGCCATAGCACCTTACTATTGGAGGTTTGGTGGATTGAACCCACGACCTGCCCAGAGCCAATTCTACGCTTTAACCGACACGCCATGGCATTTCCGCAGTTTGAACTCAAGACCTCCCTCTCGTCAGTGCTAGGTCTATTTATATTTTAAAATTTGGATGGACCTGCGTATTGAACCTCCGACGTGCCTCATCAGCGCAGCGCTCTACCAATACACCACCATCAAATTGAACACACAACCAATTACAAACCAACACTCCCACTTACCGTAATACCAATGCCTCAGCTATTATGGTAGTCGTAATACCCGACCTCTCGCTTTAAACTGCAAAGACGTAGTTCTTTGGCTAATACCCGAGAAGAGTAGTCATGTTCTTATTAAGAGAAGCCCAATCACGATTTCAACCAGCAGTGGCCTGCTCTCCGGTGCCCCAACGCATGGACCCGTGGCACTATGCCTCCACATATCAGCAGTTTAAACCTGCGTGGTATGTTTATAAGTCGTAGCGTTGGAGCCTGGAGGTGCCATGTTCAATCCGCACCAATTCAAATCCGACGGAATGTTTTATAAAAAAAATGATATTATCATTCAATTTAAGAAAAATAATAAAGCTAAGGTAAAATAATAAATGTGTGTAAGCCATTTAAGTAATTGAGTGGAATTTACCTTCAAAAATTTCCTTAGTTTGTAATTGATAGAGTAGTATATTATTTTACCTTGACAATAATTGAGAAGTAGTATATAATAAAAAAAATAATTAAAATAAAAAGTAAACAAAAATGATTTTGCCTTTTCCAACACTTTTATTAAGTTCTTTATATATATTTATATATGAGAGATGATCAATATATACTAATTTGATACAAAATATTAATTGAAGTTTTAAATAGTTTAAAAATCAAGTGAAGTATTTGTTGTGGGTGTATTTACTGTGGGTTTTTGTATTGGGAGTGCTAAGCAAGGAAGTTTTGGTTGAGGCATTTTAAAACTATTATCCCCTTATTAGTTTGACCAGCAGGAACAATTGTATGAATGACATTATGTTTGTTTCAAGGACATCAATTTCTCATTTGGGATGCCACATGGTGTAATGCCTCACTTAAATCTTATCCCGATAGTATACATCTAAGTAACATATTCAACATTATAACTATCTGTGTCCTTCTTTAAAGGTAATAGTTAGCTTGAGGTGTGATGGGTATGTTGATGATGTTCATTGTAGCGAGGCATTTAATATTTTAATTTTGTGAATGTTATTTAGTAATTAATTTTGGATGATCTACCTTAGGAATTAATAACCATACACTTCTACATTATTTCATATTAGGATAGAATACCCTGCATTAGGACAAGGAGGTCACGAGACCATCCTTCTTGACCTCGGTACCAGTAACATCTGTCTAGCAGATAAAAATAGCAAAAAAAACAATACCCGTTTATCAATGTGAAATTGCAAAAAGAAAACTGTATGTTAAATCCGAATGTCTACCTCAAATTTTTACAAAATTTTATTATGTATATAGGAAACACTACAATGGTAAGGACATATGAGCGTTGACGACATCATCAGGCAACATCACCATCATTAATGCTGCCATCGTCATCATCATCATCCCCATCACCACCACCATCATCAACACCAATCGCTCCAGCACTGGAGTTGACCGTGATAATGAACTCATTAGAAGCCTTATTGGAAACATTAAAAGGGTCAACTATGGCTAAAACCAAAGAAGAAATTCAACCCTTAGCAACAAATTCAGCAGAAACAAAGAACTTTGAGCATAAAAGATCAAAAGAAGATATTTCTAGGGAGCTTCAGAAAATTAAACTCCCAGAATTTTCAAGAGGTCGAGCAGGTGAACATGTTGAGGCATGTTTAGAAGGAATGAACAGATGTTTTAGATTAAGAGAATATTCTTCTTCTGCAAAAACAAAAATTGTTGTATTTCAATTAAAGGAAAGTGCCTTGATTTGGTGGGGAAATCTGGAAAAACAACTGCACCTTACATCGGATAATGTCCCTTGGGAATCGTTCGAGGAAAGATTCCGCGCAAAGTATTTACCTCCATACTTTCAACAACAACAAGTCAGAGCCTTCCATACATTAGTTCAAGGTAATAAAACAATGGAAGAATATGAGATAAGGTTTATGGAGCTTGTAAAATACATGCACTACTTAGATTCTGATGAACGTCAAGTTGAATGCTTCATATTTGGGTTAAATCCTCGCATCAGGGCCTTGGTGAGCATGTGGAAACTATCATTAGTACCTGAGGCGGTAAAATGTGGCCATTATGCAGAAGAACATCTAGAAATAAAAAAGGATGTAGGGCCTGCAGAACCTTTGCAATTAGGATTCCCAGGAAAGACTCCCCGAAATTCCTTCAGGGGAGGTAGCTCAAGACCACCTTATGGTAATAGATTTATCCCAAGAAATGTAGGAACAAGAGCTCCCATGGCAGTTAATACTATAGCCGCTGAATCATCAAACACCAGCCCATGGAAATCTCGTGGAACTGCTAATAGAGGAGGAAATTCGAGAGGAAACAACATGAGAGGACGAAGCTCTTTATCTAGAGATTCACGTCATGATTCAAGAGGACTAACACAGGTTAATTGTTGGGGATATGAAAGAGCGCATTTTCAACGTGATTGTCCAGAAACTTCATCAAATATGTTGCATAGGACTGGAAAGGAACCAATATCAAACAACCAAGGCAATCATAGAATTCAAGTAGTAGCCAACAACGACCAAGCAGCACATCAATCCATTGTAGTAGAATCTTCGGGTATTATTAATGGTATAAAACTCAAAATCTTATTTGATACTAGTGCCACAGATAGTTTCATTTCATCATACGCATTAAACAAATGCGGGTTGGCAGCTCGTAGACAAATTGATTTCAGACAGGTAGAAATGGCCTCAGGAGAACTCCAATCCATAGACTTAATTGTGGATCAATGCAAAACTGAGCTAGGGGTCTGCACGACTAAACTGAAAGTTTATGTCACACCCTTGGGAACTTGTGATCTTGTCATAGGTATGGATTAGTTAGAAGCTCATAAGCTTGGGTAAACTGTTGTGGGAAAAGAATTCTAGGTATAAATGATGAAGGAGAAGCAATTCAAATTCAAGGAATCAAGAGAAAAGTATCTTTACACTACACATCAGCAATGAAAATAAAGCGTTGCTTAAGAAAAGGTTGTCAGGGATATATAATTCAAGAAGTAAGTAAAGAAAAATGACCATCCTTAGAACAATATCCGGTGTTAGCCGAATTTCCGGATGTATTTCCAAAGGAACTACCAGGATTACCCCCTGTAAGAGAGCTAGATCTCACTATTCAATTGAAACCTAGTACTCAACCAATCTCTAAAACACCTTATAGAATGACAGCCCCAGAACTTCAAGAATTGCAAATTCAATTGAAGGAACTATTGGATATAGGACATATTCGACCCAATATATCACTTTGGGGTGCTCCTGTAATTTTTGTTAAGAAGAAAGATGGATCCTTGAGATTATGCATAGATTATCGAGACTTGAATCGAGCTATGGTAAGGAATCGATATCCTATGCCTCAAATCGAAGATCTTTTCGATCAAATGAAAGGAGTTGTTGTCTTTTCAAAAATTGATCTTCGATCAGGATATCATTAACTAAGGATTTCTTAAAGCGATATTTCTAAGACTGCATTTCGGACACGTTTTGGACATTATGAATTTACTGTGGTACCATTTGGATTAACAAATGCACCAACAGTATTCATGAATCTTATGAACAGTGTTTTCCGCGAATATCTTGATCAATTTGTATAAGTCTTTTTAGATGATATTCTCATCTATTCCAAGAATAAGAAAGAGCATGAAGATCATTTACAGATAGTATTGTCCTGCCTTAGAAAACATCAGTTGTATGGAAAATTATCCAAGTGTTCATTCTTTCAGGAAAAGATTCATTACTTAGGTCATATCATATCAGGTGAAGGGATTTCAGTAGACCTTGAGAAGGTAAAAGCAATCATGGAATGGCCAATACCGAAAAACGCACATGAAATACAAAGCTTTATGGGTTTAGCCGGTTACTACCGAAGATTTGTGGAGGGATTCTCCAAAATTGCAGAGCCGATTACAACCCTTCAGCGTAAAGGTGTTAAGCATGAGTGGACTGAGGAATGTAATAAAGCATTCTCTGAACTCAAAAGACTATTGACCAGTGCACCAATCTTAAGAGTTCCTAATATGGACAAAGATTTTACGGTATGTACTGATGCATCCAAACAAGGGCTGGGTGCAGTATTGATGCAGGATAGAGGAGTAATAGCGTATATCTCAAAAAAGTTAAAGTCTCATGAAGAACTCTATGCTACTCATGATTTAAAGTTAGCTGTTGTAATACTAGCTTTAAAGATCTGGAGACATTATCTAGTGGAGCGAAGTTTTACACTTAAAAGCGACCATCAAAGTCTACAATATTTGTTCACCCAAAGAGACTTAAATGCTAGACAAAGACGATGGAGTGAATTTCTAAATGATTGTGACTTTGGAATATCGTATGTTATGGGAAAAGAAAATGTAGTAGCAGATGCTTTAAGCAAAAGACCACATATATTCTCTCTCATACCTATCAAAGTAGACTTAAAGCAACGAGTACTAGAATATCTCATAAAAAATAGCTGGTATTTAAAGGTGAGATCTAGTCTTGAGGGTAAAAAGCCAAAAGAATCTAGGTTTGAAGGATATGAACTAGAAGATGATGGAATCTTATGATTCCATGGAAAGATGTATATTCCTAATAATGGGAATCTTCGAGAGATTATCCTTAAGGAAGCCCATAGAGCAGTCTATTGTGCACATCCTAGAGTAAAGAAAATGTATGCGGATACCAAGAAACTCTTCTTCTGGTCGGGCATGAAAAGTAATATTGTTCAATTCGTTGCAAAATGTTTGCAATGTCAACAAGTAAAAGCAAATCATTGTCATCCAGAGGGTCTTTTACAACCTCACGACATTCCTATGACCAAATGGGAGATTATTTCTATGGATTTTATCACTGGGCTACCTCTTACTTCTCAAAGACACAATGCCATTCTAGTAGTAGTGGATAAATTAACAAAAATCGTCCATTCATTCCCATAAGAAATACTTATGAAGTAGCTGATGTAGCTCGAGTATTCATAAATGAAATTATCAGATTTCATGGAGTACCCAAGAAGATTATATCCGATAGAGATTCACGATTCACTTCAAGATTTTGGACTTGCATACAGTCAGGCCTTAGGAACTCAACTAAATTTGAGCACAGCTTATCATTCTGAAACCAATGGGCAAACAGAAAGGGTAAATCAAGTACTTGAAGATATGTTGAGGATGTATGTTATGGATCAGCAATCAAACTAGGAAAAGTACTTATCCTTAGTCGAATTTGCATACAATAACAGTTACCACAGTTCGATTGGAATGCCTTCATTTAAAGCATTATACGACAGACCTTGCAGAACACTATTAAGTTGGGACAGGTTAGAAGATCGAGTGATAATAGGACCATAATTAATCCAAGAAATGGAAGAGAAAATAAGACAAATTAGACAACGGTTAAAGGAAGTACAGGATAGACAAAAGAGTTATGCTGATGCTCATAGAACTGATAGAAAGTACGAAGTAGGGGATCAGGTTTCCATCAGCATCAAACCAAATAAAAGTACTATTCGATTTGGAAAAAGGACAAAGTTGTCACCTCGATTTATTGGACCAATTAAAGTCATGGAAAGAATTGGCCCTGTCGCCTATCGTCTTGCACTGCCACCTCACTTGCATAAAATTCATAATTTATTTCATGTATTTGTATTAAGAAATTATATAGCTGATCAATCTCATAACCTTCAATGGAAGGAACTGCAAGTATCGGACAAAAGAATCATATCGGTCGAACCATTACGTATACTGGAACGTAGGGTTTGACAACTTAGGAATCGTCTGGTAGACCAAATTAAGGTCCAGTGGGACAAGTATAGTCCTGGATCAGCGACTTGGGAAGATACAAAGAACATATGTCAAAAATACCCTAATCTGTGTCAATTTTGAAGAATTTTAAACTATGTTTTGTATATATTTACTTTACTGCAAATCAGAGACTCAAAACCATTTTGAATTATCATATATAAATGTGAATTTTTATTACATAATTTCTGTTTAAATTCCGCTAGTACATGGATACCAAGACAGAATATGTTATTGATCTTACTAAATTATAGTTGTCAAAGTAAAGTCTAAAATATTTAAGTGATTTTGCTTCTGATGGGAATTAAGATATTATAATTCTATTTTATTTATGCGTATCAATATGATTGATGAAATAGAAATAAAAGAATAATTACATTTTAATATGAAAGTCAATAACATGAATAGAATATGGCAAAATATGTTATACTGTAGTTGACATGTGTGAATTATACATAAGTTATTTATTTTTGAATATGTTAATGCACATTTTATAAATGCATGGACAAGTGTTTATGATTGCAAGTAATATATGTTTACCAAAATGACCACGTGATGACAAAAACCTTGAAACAATTAAGGCTCAAAGAGATTCTATGATAGGGTATTAACCCTAATTCTATTGGGAGGGGTGGAGGTGTTGCCCACCGTTTATCCTCCGCACCCTGGAGTCATGGGAGGACTGTGCGAATCATGCTCCCCTAGACGTGTGACGATGACTGCCGGATGCCTACTAGGAATCAGGTCGGTATAGTCGACGCTATTATCCTTAGAGTTTATGAATGGTTAGGTCAGTAAAATTGACGCCATGGCATACTCTAGTATAGGACGGATAGGATGGGAGCAGAAGAGATTAGGAAGGATAGGATGATTTTAGAATAGCTTGTGAACCTGGTTAGGGCAAGGCATGACCATTAAAATTATAAACCTAGAAGTATTCAAAACACCAATTTTATAGTATCCTTACATTAAATAAGAATTTAACCTCGATTTACAATCTTAAGAAGAATGTACTAATTGATATCATAAGTAATCATATAAGATAAAAACTCTAACTTTGGGACGAAGTTTTCTGAAGGGGGAGTGTATGTAATGACCTATCTGTAAATTATATATTTCAGATTATTAATAAAAATTATATTAATAAATTAATAGAACGATTTAAAAATATATATAAGAAATAATCTTAATATCAAAAGAAGTACATTAATAAATCATAAAGAAATATAATTAATTAAATTATAAATGAAATAAATACATACGTGACGATAACAGAGATATATATGATACGTGACATGGAAGGTGTCACGAGAAGGCTAAGCGGTGGGCTGCTGGTGGAAGAGCGGCCACCGCCAAGAAAACAAATAAAAACCACCGAGCAGAATTTTAGAGGGGGCCGAGGAGGAAGGGAAAAAACGGAGGAAAGGAAAACTGAAGGAGGAAGAACATCATAAACTGAAATTATCCACAGGAAGAGCACGGATTGTTCTAAGGCTTTGGGCACGGGGGAACAGTCTGCTTCAACTTAGAAGTTGACTGGACTGAGTAGCCAAGTTTTGCTCAATTTGGCTAGGTGGATTCAGTGTTTTGGTAACCGAAGCAGGGAGCTGGAGGCATCATGAACCGCAAGTGCATAAGTAAGTACCCTCAGCAATTCCGTTAGTTAATTCTGTAAAAAAAAATCCCTTTATTGTATTTACATTTGAAATTTTACAGGCTCATGATTAAAAATCCCTTCACTGTATTTATATCTGCTTTACGGTTGTCACATAAAGGAACATCGTTAAGTAGAGGGTTAATGAGGCAAGCTGCAAAAAGGAAAGAGCTGGGTTGAAGGATAGGAAAACACAGAGGAGGAAGTTGGGCTGAGAGGGCTTGGGGCTCTCTGGCCCTAAAAAAAAATAAAACTAAACTTTGACCTTAGAGTCTTTCCTCTAAATCGATCTTCATAGTTTATTCAATGAAACCCCAAATCTGAAATCTTTGCCGAATGATCTTTATCGTTTCTTCCCTGCAAACAAATTTTGAGTTCAGATCTTGTCCTCTAGGGTCTAGATCTAGCTCAAATCTGAAAATCTCCTTGGCTGATTTCTCATATCTATTCCTGCAAACAATCTTTGAGCATCTTGCCCTTCAGGGTCTAGATCTGGCTCAGATCTGAGAATTTCCTTGGTTGATTTCTCAGATCTATTCCTGCACAAGTGAAAAGAGAAAAACCCAATACCCAATAAGTACAAAAATAGAGAAAATCCCAAAAACCCAAGTGTTAAAATTCAAAATTATGTTACAAAATTTCAGATCTACACAAGTAAATAACAGATCTATATAAATAATTTACAGATCTATCAGATCTGAGGAGTATGAGTCCAACTCCGCTCCCAGATTTGTAGATCTGAGGCTCTTTCTAGCCATAGTCTATCTATTTAGCATAGTTTGTTAAGAGAAATAATTTGTCCAAAACGCCTCTAATCCCTTTGTCTGCCGACTGATACTGATCATGCCCATGGATAAAGATTAGCTCTTTGGTTTAACAAAATGACATTTCAACTCCCAATCAACTTGCTCAACGTTACCACCGTTGATTAGCTTCTTTGGTCTCGTTGCAGCTCACGCAACAACTCGAGCTAACTTGCTGCTTCTCCCACGAGCTGCGAAGTATCCTTGTCTCTTGATGTCGCAGACACTGCTCCTCCCTTCTGTCGTACGATTTGCAGACTCAGATCGAAGGCCTTGTTGACCACTCTATGTCAACTACCCTATAAGAAGCATACCTTTGTCAAAGCTCTCCATAATGTTCGAGCAGTCAGACATCCATATATCATCATCATCTTTCAACAATTTTGTCAAAATTGTAATTCCAAATTCCACAACACTGTGTGGCCATCGTAAAAATGATTCTAGTATGTTTATAAAGTCATGAAAAACACCCAGGTAAGCTTAAGATTTTCGGCAAAGAGTTTCACTTCAGGGAGTTTTTTACCCTTCGCCAATTATTCGTGTTTTTTAAACCTTTATAATTGGCAGAGTTTGTCTCCCAAGTATACCCTAAAGCTAGAGTAGGGCTCGATGGTGATGTTTTAAGTGAGTCATACTGTATACAGTCAATGTAAATTATCATACTAAATCATATCTTGAGTCTCACAGAATTTGGTTAAGTATGAGTGTCTAATTTTAATTATTAAAATTTCCATTGGTCGGGATTTCAATAATTATTTTGATGTAAAATGTAAAATGTAATGTCTATAGAAGTTTATGGGGGTAGAGTACTCATAATTAGAACCTTTACACCTCGAGTTTCTATTCAGACAACTTTTGAGGGTCGAAATCATGTCTATCCCCTCAAATTATTTTTATTTTTTATTTTTCGATAAAAAATGGCAAAAACATTTAGCTAGAAAATGTTCAAAAATCAAAATGAGAGAAAACAAAAATTCTCTCCAAGTGGAAAAACAAATTTTCAGAAAAATAAGCCATCCCAGAGGAAGATTAAATTTGAAGGACTCGTTTCCAAGGCTAAAAAATCCCACAAAAAATTCCTTGGACTAGAAAAAATAAGTTCTAAAGGAAAATTGATTTTTTGGGTCCAGGGGATTAAATTGAACGAGCGAATTTCGACGAAAGAAATTGTCAAACATTTTTGTGGCCCTATATCAAAGGAAAAAAATTATTTTTTAAGAAAAAACAACCTTTTGGATCATGGTCGTAATTGGAGGGGAATTTTCAAGGAGAAAAAATTGAAAAGGATATTTTTTGGACAAAGATCAAAGCCTTCTGCAACAAATTCGAATTTCTTCTTCTAGATCAAGGGTCGGGATTAAATTTTGGCATGGATCAACTTTTAACCACTTGTTATTCCCCAGGATCATGTCAAATTTGTGCACTTCTTTGGA
Source organism: Pinus taeda (assembly GCA_000404065.3). Lineage (NCBI taxonomy): Eukaryota > Viridiplantae > Streptophyta > Pinopsida > Pinales > Pinaceae > Pinus > Pinus taeda. The sequence continues at coordinate 49,837 of APFE031057905.1, read as the reverse complement.
CCTAGTTGTTTTCCACCTAGAAGGGGGTCTAAATCTCTCATTTTTCTATAAATTGAATCTAAGGATCCTCATTGAAAACATCTTTGGATGGTGTAATTTTCTCTGGAAGCTCTATAATATTCTCTCTAATTAATAAAAGCAAAAGTCTTTGGGGTTGTTATCCACAATTTTGTCAACAATTCGAGGAAGCAGTGTGCAAATTTTTTCAAGGATCAAAGTCATGAGCCAACATAAATATGTCATTGTAAACCCAATTCTTGCAAGTTTTATTGTAAATGATGTTAGTATGACCATTTAATTATGTAACAACACCTAGGTAAGCCTCTGATTTTGGCAAAGAATTTCTTCCTAGAAAGTTTTTTAACTTCTCGAATTATGTGTGTTTGTAAACACGCCTAATCGGCAGAGTGGAATTCGTTGACAAGGTCTTAGGTGAGTCCTACTGTAATATCGAGTCTATTGTTAAAGTGTGTTTGGGAATAATTTTAATGCGTGGTCCCTCGTAGTCAGACAACATGGTTAAATTTATTTTACTACAAACGCACTTGCTTTTATACTAGATCATATTGTGTCGTAAAATTGGGTAAATTATTGGTGGTCTAGTCTAAATGTGGATTTCCCCTTCTAAGAGTTGAATCTATAATTATTTGATGTAAAAATATTTTAGTGAATGGTCCCTCGCAGTCAAACACCATGGCTAAAATATTTGAGGGTGGAAAAATTATTAAATCCCCTCTAGAGTCAATTAATGAATTTTTCTGGCTAAATTAAATTAAAATCCTAAGCCAGAAAATTAATTAACTCTGAGTTAAAAATAATTATAGAGAAATTAATTTCTCTCCAAGTGGAAAATAATAAAAAATTTGTGGGTAAAAAAGTGGTCAATTTTTTGAGGTCCCCCACTCAGGGAAAAAAAAGGATATTTTAAGAAATGTTGAGCCCTTGTTGAGCCCTTGGACCTTTGTAGTTAAGTCAAAGTCAATTTTTTGAGGAAATTAATCCAAAATATGAATTTTTGGATTAATATAAAGTGCGCATTAAGAGAAATTTAAATTTTTCTTCAAAATTAAAAATTCGACAGTGGAGATTAAAAGATAGTCAAGTAATTTTTTACAGTCGAGCTTAATTTGACAAAGATCAAGCCAACTAGCCATTATTTTCCACTTGGAGGGGTTTCTCTATATAAAGAAACCATTAGCTTCTATTTTCCCATCTTTGAATGAGGTAATTTTTTGTATTGGGCTACAATTCTGCTATGAACATTTTTTATCATAATAAAAAGACTTTGGGGTTCAGTTCATGGTGTTCTTCTATCTACTAATATGTGGTATGTATTAGATATGTGTTTATCCGAATTTTAATTGCTATTTCATTTGTCAACGATAAGAACATTCTATTGGCATGACTTATCGTAGATGATTTGATTCACTATATGAGTTAACAATTTACCATGAGAAACTTTTATAGAGATTTACAAGTGTGTTAGCCCTTGGTGTTAGTTTTTGTAGCACCGGAAATGTTCTAGTCTCAAAACTCTATGGGAAGGCTAAAACACAAGGTTTCTCCATAATCTAGAAATTGTTTCTAGAAATTCCACGTACAAGTGTCTCAAATAGATTATTATCCTATTTTTAATTATTTCCCAAGTCTAAACTTAGGAAAAGGGGTTAATTAACCAAAATGAATTGAGATAGGGTGTGAATCATCTAGAAACTCACACGGATCGACAAGGAAATAATTCTGGCCCTTGATTAGGTTTTAATCTTGGTCGTTGAGGTTCCAACAAAAGATTATAAGAAGTTGATGGGTAGATGGAGAACACACAAGTAGCAAATACTCTGTTTCACAGAGGGTAAAATTTTCCAACAGTAGAGATTCAGTAGTGAAGATCAAGTCAATGAGTGAGTAGTAGGTGACAAAGGGGTAGAACAACAGAATTCCGGAGGAGGATTCTAGATCCAGAATAGTCAAAAGAGGAGGTTGAGTTTCAACTCTAGGAGGTTGCGCAAGGGCTACACAAAGCCTCAAGAAAGGCAGTTTGATTTGGCCAGAGCAGGGGTCAATTAAGCTTCCAGTGGCCGGGACCAATTTCAGGAGGCCGGAAGAATCACTTCCAGTGGTAGAAACAAGCTAGATGTCACATCAAAAGCAGTTTTTGGGTAGCACATGTGGAGGTGGCACAGAAAGCTAATGTGGAGGTATTCCAGAGCTAGTTCTAAGGCTCATCTTGTTGCGGGATTGCTTGGAGCGAGGGTAAATTTTCCTAAGAAAATTTTGCTAATATTTTTCTTTGGTAGAATCACTGATTTGGCGACATTTTATTTTACTCAAAAAATTTGTTGTTGCTTAATCATAAAAACCCTCACTGCTGCACCGATTTTCCCAAGTTGGGTTTTTCTTGGGACATTTGTCCAAAAATAACTGTGTTAATGTGTGTGTGCTAGCATATTTCTTAGTTTCCAATGCTATTTTCTTTCCGTAGTTTTATTTGTGAAGGTTCTAGTGTGATTTATTCAATATTTGTTGTAGCAAATAAATTCTTAAATAAATTAAAAATTATAAGAATAATTTCTAGTTGTTGTAATGGGATTCAGTAGTGAAATTTTCGCATGGTATCAGAATGTGATTGATTAGATAGATAAGCTCAGAAGTGTTAGTTTTTGTAGCATCGAAGGTGTTCTAGTCTCGAAACTTTGTGGAGAGGCTAAAATACAAGAGTACTACATAACCTAAAAATCGTTTCTGGAAATTCCACCTAGAGATGACTCAATTAGATTATTAGCCGATTTTTGAATATTTCCTAAGTCTAAACTTAGGGAATATGGTTAATTGAGATATGGTGAGAATTCTCTAGAAACACACACGGATCAATAGAGAATTAATTTCGGCCCTTGATTAAGTTCTAATCTTGGCTATTGGTGCTCCAAAAGAGGATTATAAGAAGAAGTCGATGGGTAGATGGAGAATATACTTGAGACACTTGTGGGTTTCAATTTCCTTGGAGGGTTTGATTTTCAGAGAGCCAACAATGATGGAAGAATTTGAGCTTCAATAGGGAAGCAAAAACAGTAAGGGGCAGAGATAGTGAAGTTGGAGGAAGATTTCCAGATCCGGCGAATGCATTTGCAGAGAGGTTGAGATTTCTCCATGAGGTTGCACAGTCCCCACCGCAAAAGCTTTTGTGGGCAATTTGATTAGCTGAGGAAGGAAGATATTTTTAGTTCCAAAGGTTGGGCAAAGGTTCTAGAGTGACAGAGAAGCGTTTTCCCAGTCAGTAGCAGGTAGGATGGCTTGATTAGCAGATGATCTATGCAGCAGGTGTGGCAAGCAGCCTCAAGTTGACATAGAGCTTGCATAGGCCCAGTTGGATGACACGCTTTTTAGTGGCAGTCGAGTGTAGGGATTGCTTGGAGTGAGGGTAATTTCCCTCAAGTTATTTTTGTCAGTATTTTTCTCTGCAGGATTGTCAGTTTTGTCATCTGAATTGTACGCAGATAATTTCATTGCTACATGATAATAAAAACCCTCAGTTGCTGCACCAGTTTTCCCAAGTTGGGTTTTTCTGGGGACTTTTGTCCAAAAAAAACTGTCTCAAATTTTATGTGTGTGTTAGAATATTTCTCAGTTTCCACCACTATTTTCTTCCACAGTGTATTGGTGAAAATCACAATGTGAATTATTCGATATTTGTCGTAGCGAATAAATTGTTAAATAAATTAACAATTAGAAAATAATTTCTAGTTGATGTGATAAATGAAATTTTCACAAGAAGCGAAGGCAGAAAATTTCTTTGTTCAAAGGGAGCAGCAGGCCGAAATTTTCTAGTGTTGTACAGTGCCTAACCAGGTAAATTGAGTTGCCTGGGAAAGTTTGATTATTTAGTGCAGGTTGGTACAATAATTCAACTTTCCAAACAGAGTGATTCCAGCAGGCAGAGGGAGCAACAACAACTCATATTTTCGTTGAGAAGATTCCTTGTTTGGGCGCAGAGGGTTTTGCAGCAGTTTGCAATAGTTGAATCTGTGCCAGGTGGAAGAGAAATAACACACACCGAGGGGAATTTCTCTCAGGGATCTCAAGTTTTAGAGATCTAATTTTTCCAGTTGCAGATCGACAGTGGTTGTGAGCATATTTCATCACTCCAGAACGGAGTGTGTGTAGCAGATCCAATAGCCTAGCAGAGAAAAAGAGGGAGATTTTCGACCAGTTTTAGGGATGGCCACCGATAGGCTTAGAGATCAGGATAGGTTGGAGAAAGCCTACAACTATGTCATCTAGAAGGCTAGGATGTCCTTCCTTCTAGATGAACATGGCATAAAAGCCTATGTAGAGAACATGGTAGCAATAAACCAGGATGTTAATCAACTCAAGGAGTATAGGAAGGAAATGGCGAAGGCGAAGAGAATGATTTTTGAAAGGAGTCCAAGATCATCTAGTCTCACATGTGGCAGATAAAGGGACAACCAAGGATATGTGGGGTGCTCTCTCCTAGCTATTTTAGAGTTCTTCTTAGCAGTAAAAGATGTATATGCAAGAGAAGTTGAGGAGCATAAGGATGCAGAAGGGAGTAAGCATAGATGGCTTCTTCACTAGGATTCAGGAAGTTTGAGATCAGCTAGCAACCGTTGGGGAGGCACCCCAACCCACAGAGCTTGTACGATTGGTACTGAATAGTGTCTCAAATGACTAGCAGGTATTTGTCCAAAGTATCTTAGGTAGAGACAAATTGCCTAAGTGGGACAGGATGTGAGCCGAACTACAATAGGAGGAGTTGAGGTGGGCTTTAGTGAAGAGTACCATCAGCGGCAATAGCAACAAGGGCGTGAAGAGTGAGAAGGAAGAGGAGAATGTGGCCCTAGCATCTAAGGGTCCTAGTTAGGGACAAGGGGAAAGAAGAAGAAGGACCTATCAAAGGTCAAGTGCTTCAAGTGTGGCGAGCTTGGCCACTACAACATGGAGTGTCGCCTCTAGAAGAAGGTCAAGTAGGAGAAGCAGGAACAGGCGACAATGTCTATAGAGATCGTTAAGTTGACCTCAGGTTGAAGGAAGACTTCGCGATGTTTGCAACTATACCTCCAGGAGTGAGGTGGGGTGACATGGCGCTGTAGGCCAGAGTTGCAGAGTATGGGCAGGATCCACTGAGGTGTCCTCCTCATGGATCATTACCTTGCTACAGGGGCCCACAATATTCAATAACAAGATGGATCAGTGTGAGTGATGCAATCAAATTCTACAGTGACAGTTGCAGACTAGTTGTAGTCAGGGGCTGAGGAGCACAGAGTAGTGTTGGTAGCAGAGCAGGTGGCTCAGTAGCAATGTAGATTTCCAATGGACAATGCAGAGGCTAGTTGCAGACTAGTTGCAGTCAGGTGCTGAGGAGTGTAGTGCAGTGTTGGCAGCAGCGCAGGTGGCTCAGCAGCAATGTAGATTTCCAATGGACAATGCAAAGGCTAGTTGCAGTTAGGACTTGGGAGACAGATGCATCATAACACAATTGATTCAATATTTAGGATGCTTCTCAATTGCAGTTGTTGCAGTTGCAATAACAACATATGAGAGGGAGTTGCAGTGCAGATGCAGAGTTGGCAGTGGTACAACAGTGTCAATAGCAACACAGATGCAACATTAGAGTTGTGCAATGGTTGGTGCGCAGTGGCAGGCACTCACAGTGGCCAGACATCAACAGCATGAGAGAGGGTGGTATAGAGATAGGGTGTTGTGACAGAGTGTGCAGCACTGGAGAGAACACTTTCCTCACTAAGAGGGAGTGTTAGATTTTGTAGCATTGGAGGTGTTCTAGTTTCGAAACTTTGTGAAGAGGCTAAAACACAGGATTTATCCATACCCCATAAATCGAATTTGGAAATTCCACCTATAAGTGTCTCAATTAGATTATTAGCCTATTTTTAATTATTTCCTAAGTCTAAACTGAGGAAAAGGGGTTAATTAATCAGAATTAATTGAGATAAGGTGTGAATCATCAAGAAGCTCACACAGCTCGATAAGGAAATAATCTTGGCCCTTGATTAAGTTTAAATCTTGGTCGTTAGAGGTCCAACAAAATATTATAAGAAGTCAATGGGTAGATGGAGAACACACCAATAACAAATAATCAGTTGCTCAAAGGGTTAGATTTTCTAGTAGTAGAGATTCAACAGTGAAGATCGAGTCAGTGAGTGAATAGCAAGAGTTAGAGGGGCAGAGAAACAAAATTCTAGAGGAGGATTCTAGATTTGGAATAGTCAAAAGAGGAGGTCAAGTTTCAACTCTAAGAGGTCGCGCAAGGGCTACACAAAGCCTCAAGAAAGGTAGTTTGATTTGGCCATAGCAGGGGTTTATTCAGCGTCCAATGATCGGGAAAAATTCCAGGAGGCCAGAAGAATCACTTCCAGCGGTAGAAACAGGCTAGACGTCACATCAGAGGCAATTTTTTGGTAGCACGTGTGGAGCCTGCATAGAGGTTGTGCAAAAGGCTGACATAGAGGTATTCTAGACCAGGTTCCGAGGCTCAACTCATTGCGAGATTGCCTGGAGCGAGGGTAAATTTCCCTCAGAAAATTTTGCCAGTATTTCTCTTGGGTAGAATCGTTAGTTTGGCGACATTTCATTGAACTCCGAAATTTTGTTGCTGCTTAATAATAAAAACCCTCACTGCACCGATTTTCCCAAGATGGGTTTTTCTGAGAACATTTGTCCAAAACTAATTGTTTTAATGCGTGTGTGCTACATATTTCTCAGTTTCCAATGATATTATTTTTCCACTGTTTTATTTGTGAAGATTGCAGTGTGATTTATTCAGTATTTGCCATAGCAAATAAACTGTTAAATAAATTAACAATCAAAAGAATAATTTTCAGTTACTGCAATAGGATTTCAGTAGTGAAATGTTCACACTTAGGCTTCAAGTTCATAGACTATGGAGAAGACTCGACCTTGTGTGGCCTCTAAGCTTTCATTATGGTAAATTATTTTGCAAGAAGGTTTTGGCTTGGCTATATTAAGAAATTATTCATCCATAAATTTTATTTCAAAATTCTCAAAAACAATTTTTATTTTGATCTTGGGCTAAAAAAAGATTAATTTGCTAATGAGAGCTTGTAATTCTATTTTGTAAATATTGTACATTTGTAAATTTTTTTTTTTATTTTGTCTAACTCTTGTATTTTAATTTTAAATTTTGTACAATACTTGGGGTTTGGGGTTTTTGTGATCTTTGTATATATTGGGGTTTTGGGAAATTTTATTTTAATTTTGTGCAGACAAATTCAGAAGCCATCAAAGGAGACAAAATTTTTGTGGAGGAACTAGCCCTAGGGCTAGGGTTTCAAGAGTTTTCTCCTCCAAGACAAGACGTCTAGCCTTTTGACAAATTCTTCAACAAGAGGAGAGTTGAATCAAGCCCTAGAGACCTTGATCTAGCCTACTAAGGCCCTAGAGCCTCAACGCATAGCTAAGGAGGGTTGCTGGCCCTACAAAGTAATATTTTGAGGTTTCAAGGCAATTTTTTTTTATGTTCCTCCTAACTTGCTTTGTCCTGCAGGGGTCCGAGAATTTTCAAGTCCTTTAAAGGCCTAGCCATGGTCTCTCCTACCCTTGTTGTAGTCCTTTCCTCCTCTCTTCTTTGAGCCACACCCCTACTTCCTCTTACAGTAGCCTCTAGGAGGCCTAGTTTGAGTGTTGCAAGCCTATACAAGCCTTTCAAACTTGAAAACAGCCCTTGGAGGCTTATCTTTGGATCTCACAAGCACTAAGGATCTTTCTCTACCATACCACAGGCCTCTAAGGCGTTCCCCCTCTCACCCGTAGCCTCATTAGAGGTCTAATATAGACACTATAAGGTCTAATCATAAGCATTGTAGTGGTATAACAAGGCAAATTTGCAATCATCTTATTTCACTGAGAATTCAATATTTGCATCCTTTGCATTTTTGGTAATGGTTTTGTAGTTGGCAAGGTAGTCCTCTTACTTTTGTGATCCTTAGTCTCTTGCATTTTCTTTGTCACTTCATGCATCCATCTATTGCATTCACAAGCATTCATTGTTAGCTATCTCATCCATTTGATAAGATATATGCACTCTAAGAAAAGAGGATAAGTGCTCCTAAAGTGATTTGGTATTTTTTTTATTAAATTAGCATATCTAGCATGATACGAGCTTACTGTTGTCACAGATTTGCTCTTGCTTATTTAATGTTATTGGCATCATTACATTCACTGAGTAATTGACATATCAACAATAGTCTTTCTCTTAAACATTTGCTCTAAAAAGGATTCTTAATTTGATTTTGTTTGCATCATTTAAAGAGTAAAATTGTCATTGGCACATTGTCTCCTAATTTACAAATCAGAACTATGGAAGTTGCATTCCTTGTTGAAGAAAGTGTAACTAGGTTCCGTCTTTGTAAATGTAATTTTGATCTTTGTACCTGTAAAAGAAAAGAATTATTATTTTTTTGTCATTATCAAGAATGGGTTTCTTGCCCATTTAATAAGTCAAGCAAATGTTAATGTGCTTCTAGGAAAGTCAAAGAGTCAATGTAATGGTTGAAGATGTGAAAATTCCTTAAACTGGAATCCCTACTACAGCAACTAATGATATTTCTCCTAATTGTTAGATTCCTTTAAACAAATTACTTGCAATTTGCTACAGCAAATATCAAAATACATACACTACAACCTTCACTTAATTTAATATAATACGAAAACAAGAAACTAAGCAAAAAAATACAACACAATGACACCGTTATTTTTGGACAAATGTTCCCATAAAAACCCAATGTGGGAAAACCGGTGCAACAGATTTGAGGGTTTTTATTATTAAGCATAAGTTATTTACGAATACAAACTTTGGATGCCTTGTTGGCAATCCAGTATAGAGAATATTACTTGGCAGAAGAAATTAGTGAGATTACCTCACTCTACACTACAAGTCCCGACTAATCTGGCAGCTAAACCAACAAGTCCCCGGCTACCTCTACATTTCCCCTACTCAGTCACTGCGTGGGCCTGCGTCACTACCTCTGAGGCATTGCGTTACCTCTATGCTAGATCAATTTGCTCTCAGGAGCTTCGACTTCAACCCTCCCGACTCAAAACGTCAAACCCCCAGCAAAACCTTGGACTTCTGCTTGGAAGGCACTGCACTACTCTGCGTGAGCCCTTCCTAGATCTGCGTCACCCTCACTAGGCACTGCGCTGCTCTCTGGCTCAGCAATTCGATCTAACTGATCAACTCTCAATGTGTTTTCCAAATGACCCTCAAGCTTCTTTAAATTATCTCCTTGTTGACATTCAACAACCCATCTTAGAAGCTAATCAATGGCTAAGATCATTTTCGTTTGATCCTTGTTTTCTTCTAGAAGTTACACCCATAGTTAGATTAATACCCATTAATTATTTTAATTTCCTAAGTTTAGACTTAGGGTCCCATTATAAATAATTAATTATTTTAATAAAATTGTCTCCAGGTGGAATTTCCCAAAATGTTTGTTGGGTTCTTTGGAATCATGTGCCCAAGCCTCCTTGCAAAATTTGAGACTTAAAGCACATTCGGTGCTACCAAAAAGTTACACTATGTAAATCTATGTATTAGAGCCAAAGAAATATGTCAAAAGAGATTCTCCAAAGCAAAGACAAGTCTCCTCTTCAATTTGGCTCAAAGAAATGAATTTTTGGTGCACTCAAAGTCAAGTCGGCCTCAATAGCTCAAGTCGGTCTGTTGACCACCGGAGTGGCACCTGATGATTATATGAAGACTCCATGCCCAAGGATGATCCAGAGGACACTTGTACCATCAAATATCATTAGTCAACAAAGTTTTTTAACTCTACTTCTATCTTCTCATCATCTTTCTTATACCTAGATTCCACACCCTACGGGGAATTGTAATAATTGATACTAATAATAATGAGTTTTTGAGTTTGTAATAGGCCTAGGATGTTGGGAATCGATCATCGAACGAGTACACCTTGAAGTGTTTTTTTTTATTCGGTTAATTATCCCTTCTTTTTCAGAGGCAGATAATTTTCTGAATTTTTTCACTCATTTTTTACCCCAAAGCGGGGGTGACGGTTTGAAGGTTGAGCCCCTAATACATCTTAATGTCTAGAGTCGATGTATATTACCATACTAGATTACACAAAAAAATTCGTGGAATTTGGCTAGGTATAAGTAGGAGTTTTTAATAATTAAAAATTTTGCACAAAACATGGTTTTTAATTAGTTTTTATGTAATGATATAAATAAGTGGTCTTAGGAAATGTCTAGGGCGTGTGACTACTTGAAATTCATCTTCAGAGACCCAGCATTATCCTATGACTCACTTTGAGAGTCAAAAAATGATTAAAAGTCCCTTAAAAGTCGATTTTCCTAGTGACAGTGGCAAAAAATGAAAAAAAATTCAATAATTGGGAAAATTTATAAATTTTTCCAAAGTCAAACAAGTCACATGGAAATTTCAATGAAGGTCAAAGATGATGTGCCAATCATGTGGGGCCCACAACATAAGGTACAACTCAAAGTCAAAGGTTCCAAGTACTAAGTCAACCAAGCAGCACATTGAAATTTTGAGACACCACGAATTATTGAAAAGTGGTCATTTATTTAATATGTTTTAAAGGAATAAAAGGAAAACCCATTAAAGGTTTAAAAGGGGACAATAATGCCACATGGGACAAATCTTGTCCCCCCACTTTGTCCCCACAAAGAAATAATGCGCTCAGAAAGTTATATTAATACACGCTGCCAGGTCCATGCAGATTTGAGATTAGTCCGTGCTTAGCAGTCAAGGGAGGACAACACAACCACGTAGGACAAGCCTTGCCTCCCACTCAACACTGCCAACCAATTAGAAGTTATATACCAGCGAACAAGAAGATACGCAAAGCATGTTTGGCAGCCTATACACACAAAAAAATTCATGGAATTTGGCTAGGTATAAGTAGGAGTTTTTAATAATTAAAAATTTTCCACAAAACGGGGTTTTTAATTAGTTTCTACGTAATGATATAAATAAGTGGTCTTAGGAAATGACTAGGACGTGTGACTACTTGAAATTCATCTTCAGAGACCCAACATTATCCTATGACCCACTTTGAGAGTCAAAAAATGATTGAAAGTCCCTCAAAAGTCGATTTTCCTAGTGACAGTGGCAAAAAATGAGAAAAATGAAAAAAATAATTCAATAATTGGAAAAATTTATAAATTTTTCCAAAGTCAAACAAGTCACATGGAAATTTCAATGAAGGTCAAAGATGATGTGCCAATCATGTGGGGCCCACAACATAAGGTACAACTCAAAGTCAAAGGTTCCAAGTACTAAGTCAACCAAGCAGCACGTTGAAATTTTGAGACACCACAAATTATTGAAAAGCGGTCATTTATTTAATATGCTTTAAAGGAATAAAAGGAAAACTCATTAAAGGTTTAAAAGGGGACAATAATGCCACATGGGACAAATCTTGTTCCCCCACTTTGTCCCCACAAAGAAATAATGTGTTCAAAATGTTATATTAATACAAGCTGCCAGGTCCACGCAGATTTGAGATTAGTCAGTGCTTAGCAGTCAAGGGAGGACAACATAACCACGTAGGACAAGCCTTGTCTCCCACTAAACACTGCCAACCAATTAGAAGTTATATACCAGCGAACAAGAAGATATGCAAAGCATGTTTGGCAGCCTATACACAGCCCTGTTCAACAAGGTAACATGCAGATTTATGGAACAACGTGACACTTGATTGGCAAGGTGTCAAATCACAGGTTCTGATTGGAGAGTTGTGTGGGAGGTTGTCTCCCTTTACCCACTCCAAATTACACATGTTACGTTGCCCATCTGCTTCATGATCCACGCATAGCATATCAACCTCTACGCTGGCAGCTATACACAGATTTGATTCGCAGTGTTGGTATTTGGTTGCAGATGTGTCAAATCACAGGTTTTAGTTGGAGATTTGTGTGGGAGTTTGTCTCCCGTTTACTTCAGTTATATATGGAGTTGGCAAGTAGCTCTCACACTCATCAACAGTGAATAAATATGTACAGCAGATTTGAAGATATTCGATGGACAGTCAAGCAGTCAAGGTTGCCACCTACGGCCAATCATCTTGCCACTTGTGATTTGATTTTCTACATTAGGATTGTCAATCCATCTCCACTTGTCATTGGAATTTTCCTTGGGATCATCTCCCATTTTCTTATTTATATGAGTCTTGAGCTCTCATTTTGGTATCATAGAACACGTTGTTGGGCTTGCGGAGACTCTATTGGATTTTGTATTCATCTTTCATATAATAAAGAGACTTTGGGATACTATTGTGTTGGTGTTCTCCTTCTATTTCTTGAGGTGATGTTATTTCAATTGTTGTGCTTTACATTCTAATGTATGTTGGATTATGCTATAAGTATCATTTTGCCACTTCTTTGGATTAACATATGCAAGCCATCTTGTATGGTTTTTGGGTTAGAGAAATACTCTAGGAAGAGGAGCACTAGAAGTTTTTTGGTGAAATCTCTAGCCTTCTCCTCCATTGTATAATCTAGTCCCTTATGATTGCTGACATATTTTTCTTAGTGTGTAGAGATCTTTAGATTTGGCTGAAAGATTTACTTGGGCATGGAGTATTTCTCCAATAGACAAACTAACTCCCAAGATCAAGAATAGAAGGACCCAATCGGTTTGCCTCAAGGATCTCATTAAACGATTTTGAATGAGGGAGTTTCCTTTCCTCTAGCTTATTAAGATCACATAAACTTAAAATTAAATATTTTTCTTGATCAATATCTTGTGCTTTCAAGGATTTTATTTGCTAACTAGAGCATTGTTTTAACTAGACAAGTATGGAGTTCTACTTGCATGTCTTTATCTAGTTCTTGTACACTAATTGTAAATTATCATTTTGACTATTTCATGTTATCTTTGTCTCCATTTCAGGATTGTTTTGCTTTCAATTTTTGAGCCATTCTACTTTTGTTTTAAGCAAAATACAATTTCATTTCTTAAAGAGCAAATACTTGGAAGGCACTAGTTGTTTATGTATTTCATGCTTATCTTATGATAGTTATTGCTCATATAAGTTTTTGCTTATAAATCATAAAGAAATAATCTATCTAACTCTAACAATTCTCCTAGAAACTCACATCTCTTTTTAACTTAACTTTTCATTAGGGACCACCTCCCTTAATTAACCTAGGAGATAGCTTAAACGAAGAGAGAAGGGATTTAGTGTGACAGACCCTTCTCTGAGTTCCCTGCCACCAACCACACCTTGTGGGGTTGAAGCCTTTTCTCATTGACTTGTAGGTAGGTGAGGCAGTAGGGTCAACACAGCCCAAAAGAAGGAACAAACTCCTATATGTAGGGCAATTCAACCTCACAAAAGTATCATTACTCATCTCTTAAATCAACGAAGAAGGAAGGATGAAACAGAGGTTTGAAAAAGGAGAATTGAGGTGATTCTAGGGCAGCGAAGAAGAAGGAAGAGAAACAGATTTTGGGAGGGTTCTTTTAGGGCTAATCTCTACCACACATGCGAAGAAAGAACGGTCATTCTGCTGTCATAACAGAACCCTACGTGCAGCAACATAAGAAGAGGTGTTTTGGGTGAAAATAGGCTCCAAATAGGCCTCCGTCTCAAGCGAAGTAAGTCTCACCTATAGCAAAGGAAAGAAGCAAGAAAAAAGGGCCAAGTTCAAGTCTATATTAGCCACACGTGCGAAGAAATCAGACCAGCAGTAGGGTAAAGAGAATGAGCCTCTCAACTTAGAAATATCTCTCAAGGAAGGCCTCCTTCTCTAGCCTAAGTGTCAAGTAACAGAAATATTGGCAAGCGAAGTAGAGAAGTCAGACTCCAAAGAAGAGGTCTCTAAGGAGACCTAGAGTTTCTACAGTTGCCAAAAAAAGCGCTATCAGTTGTCGAAAAAAGTGCGAAGGAATAGATTAAGGTGCAAAGCAGAAGAAGGCATTGATTGAAGGACAAAAGGAAGAGAGATTGTGTCTTGTGCTTGGAGGATCTACTGGTCAAGGGTCTAGGGTTTGGCATTTGTCAATTGAACCTTCAATAAGAGAAATTTGCAGAAGAGTTTTCCTCTCTAGGAGAGAGAGGTTGTGCCTTGGCTGAGAGCCAACATATTGTGTTGTTGTCTCTTTTGGTTTGGTAATTGTTTGATGAAGAAAGAGATCACACACTAATAATAATAAGAGAAGATTGTGCTAATAAGAAAAAGTAAAAAGTGTTTAACAAATAGTTATCATCGTCAAAAGAATCTCATTATAACCTAGATGCCCTAGATTCTTCAACATTCCTTTTATCTAAGAATTGCTAGCATTTTGCAACTTGGACTTTGAGGGAACACTTTTTATTTTCACTTGCTTTTGAGGCTGATTTAGTGCTCCTAATTGTAAATCTTACTAGTAAGGTTTTGAGCCCTTTCGTCATCATTGAGTATCATAAAAGGAGCAATGCTTTGATTGTCATAAGGGAAGTGACTTCTAATTGGTTGCATTTCTTTAAGCTCCCCTTGGTAGTAAATAAACAATTAGTTCCATGTAGATTTAGAAATAAACAATGATAAGAAACTCTAGAGATTTATTTGAAAACCATTAGAACATTTTATACCTAGAGCATACTATTCTAAATCAAATGCCAATGCAAGATAGCTCTACATTAACAAATCTACAAGAGCATATGGAAACAAATTAGATCAAAGCATGAGTAAAAGGAATTATACCAATGATCAAATATTCATCACACTCCAAAAGGAGGAACACCTCGTGAATGAAACTCCAAAGTCTTTATTGATATTATCTTGAAAGTGTACAAGGCAACAACGTTTATTCAAGCCCAATAGCTCGTATCAATCATTACATAGTGAGAGCCCATAGCTATATTATATAGAAGCTTGGAAGCCAATGCCAAGGAAAATGGTGACAATCCCAAGACAAATAGGTGACAATCCCAATGCTCCATGCAATTTCAAATTTCCCAAGTGGCAACTTAATTTCTTCCTTAGAGGCCCACGCAATCCTTGTTGAGGGAGCTCGAATTAGATGAGAGGACATGTGGGAGAGTGGAGTGGAGTGGTAGGAGACCACTCTCCACCTCACTCAAGTAAACTCTAATCTAATCTCAAGTCAACTCATGTTATCTCCTTGAAGCTCGAGTTAACTTCCTCAAATTGTGGATCTTGTCATTAGAACTAATTGTCTTCTCCACAAAAAATATGATATGTTTGATTTGTGGCTTATGTGGAGTCCACATCACTTGGTAACTCAACTTTGACCTTTAGATGAATTTCCACCTCATTTCCACATCATTTGAGAATGTATGGATATTTATTTCACTCCATTTATTTAATTGTTGGGCTAATTTATTGTCACATTTTCCACGTAACTTAGGAAAAGTGAGTTTTGAGGGTTTAGAGCTTATTTTTTACCCCTCAAGTGTGTCATAGTAGAAATTTGAGGGTGAGGGGTGTAACGTTGAGCACACATACCCCATACAACTTCTCTAAACATCACTTATTACTTTTTAAATTCAGATTTTATTCAAATTTCCAACCCGCATGAAATTTTAAAAAATTAAAAAATTGATCCCTAGACCTAATCTAATTCCACAAAATTTTACGACTGATATAGTATGGTATACAATAAATCTAGACACTAAGACTCACCCAAGGCCTACCCATGAAGCCCCACTCTGACTTTAGGGTTATTCTTGGAGGAAAAAGTTCAATTAATTATTAAGTCCTCAAAACAACCTAATTATTAACCAAGTAAAAAAAACCTCCCAAAGTAAACTCACTTGATGACAACATCCTAAGTTACCTACGCCTGTTACATGACTCAATTAATCACACTAGTATCACTTTACATCATCCTCACAGGGTTTGTAGAATTTGAGTACAACATCGAAGAAAAAATTAGAGCTAAAAAACTCTGATGATAAATGAACTTTATGGTACATGAAGCCTCTGACACATCCTTGGGCATGGAGTCTTCAAAAAAAAATTAGGTACACTTTAGTGGTCAACAATCCATCAAGTGGTAGGTGGCATGTGACATAATGGTGGAATGGAATGGGGATCAGGGGAAGGCTCCAAGCCACACGCCACAATAAAAGTGTAGCTAAATAGGGGAATCCCACCCTTGGGTATATGAGTATAAGAGGGAGAAATTGTGGTACACGAGTTAACCCAATCTTTGTTTTTCCACCCTGCTTCATATGCCTTTTGTCTTTGATCGATTTTTCTTCATAACTACCTGGGGCTCTAGGGAATGAGAGCATGATGTGTAGGGTATAACAATGGATACCCCCTTAAGGTGAGGTAGTTCATCGTCCACCAAGGGTTGGGACAATCATGGGTTCGTTAATGATAGAGGGGGCTCATATAGGTCCCATATGAACTAGGGTGATGGCCATAGATAAGGGATAGGGCTCATGCTTGGGTTTTTGCCCACATGCTAAATTTGTATGCCTAGGCCATCGTTTGCATTATATGGTAGATTTCCTATTGAGAGTGGCCATATTATGTTTTTTCCTTTTCTTTTAGTTGCATCAACCTCTAGGGCATTGTTCTAAGTCTGACCCAAGGTGTAGACAAGGGGAGGGGAAAGCTAACGCCATGTGGACCCAGATGGGAAAAGTGATGAATGGGGTTGTAATGAGTAGAGTTGGGGTAATATGTATGGTATCAGGAAGCAAAACCACGCAACCAAAATCGGGGTTTCCCAAGTAGTGTCATCCCTAAAGCTAGTAGCCAAAAGGAGATCTCACAAGACTAGGATACAAGGTTAACCATCAAATCTGGTAAAGGAGACAAGACTACAAACCTAACCAATATTTCCGCCAAATCCCCCCACCATTCCATGCCCAAAGATGTCCATGATAAGTAAACAAAACTACCCAACTACATAATGAAATTCCATACCTTTGGGGTTAAAAGACCTTCAAACATATGATAATAACAGATGGACGAGAGACCAAATGATTGGCTCAGATAGCAAAGAAAATGGCACATTGAGCTATCTAGTAGCTACAAGGGACTACTGACTGTTAGCTGAGGACCATCTAGGAGAAGAATTTTCTCCTGTGGGTGTCACCCACAAAAATGACACAATAGGAGAAGGAAGGAGGCATTAGAGCCTATCCCCCCTTAGTGCCAACTTCCTGGACTCCAACCATAAATCAAAGTTTAGTAAACTTCGCCTCTGTGAGAGCCTTTGTAAAGATGTCTGCAGCTTGATCATCAGTTGAACAATATTGTACTTCAAGAACATGGTCATGAATGAGCTTTATAATGAAGTGCATGTGGAGTTCAATGTGTTTGCTGTGTTGATGTTGGACTGGATCTTTCCATATTTGAATGGCACTTTGATCATCATACCAAAGTGTAGTTGAATGTTGCTGCTAAAATCCAAACTCTAACAGGATCTGACGAGGCCACAGGGCTTCCTTACTAGCTTCTACAGCGCCACGATATTCTACTTCTATTGAAGAAAGAGAAATGGCACTTTGTTTCTTCCAAGCCCATGTAATATGTCCATAACCAAGAGTGAAAACTGCAGTAGACTTCCGATCATCAGGGTCACCAACCCAATCAGAATCAATGAAACCAACCAATAGAGGATATGCTTCTGCACTGTAATGAATCCCAAATGGAACTGTACCTCGAACATAACGAAATATTCTTTTAGCTGCTTTCCAATGACTTTCATGTGGGTTTTGCATAAACCAAGCAATAAGGCCAACAACAAAGGAAAGGTCAAGACGGGTATGGGTCAGATACAAAAGTTTTCCTACAAGTTGACAGTATAAGGTAGCATCAACTTCAAGGGGAGTACAAGTGACTGAAATTTTAGCTCCAGACTGAAAGGGAGAAGGGGATGACTTATAGTGTTCCATGTGAAAATGGTGTAAAAAATCACATGCATACTTGGACTGGGAAAGGGAAATACCTTCCTTGGGTTGCAAGACTTGAAGACCAAGAAAATAATGCAAGTGTCCTAAGTCAGCCATTTCAAACTACTTTTTAAGGATGGACTTCACATGGTTTATAAGGTTGGGATCACTACCAGTAAGGATAAAATCATCAACATAAAGAACAAGAATGATAAGAGACTTACCCACTTTCTTGGTGTAGATAGTATTGTCAGAATGACACCTAGAAAAGCCAGTATCTAATAGAAAGCTATCCATTTTGGCATACCAAGCCTGAGGGGCTTGCTTGAGACCATAAAGGGATTTCTTAAGCTGACAAACAAGGTTGGAGTCTGTTTGTATAAACCCAGGACGTTGTTCCAAATAGATTTCTTCATGCAAGTCCCCATGCAAGAAGGCAGATTTAACATCCATTTGATGGACTTCCTATTTGAAAGAGATAGCAAGGGAAAGAACAAGGCGGATAGAGTTCATTTTGGTAACAGGGGAGAAGGTTTCAGTATAGTCAATGCCTTCAACTTGTGAAAAACCCTTCGTAACAAGACAAGCTTTCTATTTATCAATTTTTCCATCTGGTCCAATCTTGGTTCTCTAAACTCATTTGTATCTAACAAGTTTTCATCCCTTTGGAAGAGGGACAAGATCCCATGTATCATTGTCAATAATGAATGATATTTTTCATTCATAGTTGTGTCCCAATCTGGATGGCCTGAAGCTTCTGCAAAGGTGTCAGTATATAATTCGTCGAAGCTTGAGCCAGTAAAGAAGAGGCTTTATCAAAATATGAACATGTGCGACGCTCATTTGTAGGATCACCTACAAGAGCACCTACTGCATCCCAAGTAGCGCAGACCCATTTTGGAAGCTGAGGAGTTGAAGGAGGATCCTGAGAAGGTGGGGGAGGATTGTCATCCTTGTCGTCATCATCCAAAGAATAAATATTTTCAGAAGTAGAAGGGATAGAGCGAGGTGGCACATGCGCCGAAATAGGCTCGTAGGCTGATATATTTTCAGCAAACTTTACATCTCTTCTAATGATAACATTTTTGGATTTAGGTGGAAGAAGTCTATATCCTTTGACATCTTTAGAATTTCCAACAAAAATACATTTTTCACTCTTAGGTTCTAAGGCTTATGTTTCTCATCTGGAATATGGGCCCATACTTCACTTCCAAAAACACGAAAGTGACTCACTTCCAAAAACACGAAAGTGACTTACATCTAGTTTAATTGAGCTTCATGCTTCTTCTGGAGTGATATTCTTTAAAACCTTAATAGTAGTGTGATTTACTATGTAATTTGCAAAGTTAATTGCTTCTACCCAAAAATTAAGACTATGTCCTTTAGATTGAAACATACAATTAGCCATTTCCTTTAAAGTGTGATTCTTCCTTTCAACTACACCATTTTGTTGTGGAGTATATGGAACAGTATGTTGCATTTGAATTCCATGCTCAGTGCAAAAGTTGTTGAATTTGTTGTTAACATATCCTCCGCCATTATTAGATCTTAGCTTAAGAATTTGATGTCCACATTGTTTCTCAACAAAGGCCTTAAAGACCAAGAACATGTTAAATACTTCACTCTTGAGTTTTAAGAAGTATACCCAAGTGCGTCTGGAGAAATCATCAACGAAAGCTAAGAAATACTTATAGCCAGAGAATGAAACCACTGGAAATGGACCACATAAATCACTATGCACAAGTTCTAAAGGGGCTGAGGCGTGCCAAGAGGCGCGTTATTCAAAACTATCCCGATGATGTTTTCCGCGTACACATTCGGAACAAACACCATCTCTGCAAGATACCTTAGGAAGACCTGTCACCATATTTTCTTTACATAGATTTTGAAGGGAGCAATAGTTTAAGTGACCAAATCGCTCTTTCCAAAGTTTGCTCACTTCCTTATTATGAGCAACAAATACCAAGGGAAGAGTTGATGACCCAAAGTTGTTAAACTTATACAACCTTGTAGAATCATCAGCAATTCCAGTAGCTAAAATATGTCTAGGACCTCTTAGGTCCTTAATTACAACATCGTGAGGTGAAAATTCAATAGTTTTACCTTCACTTGAATGATTTATCTGATATACAAATAGAAGGTTTCATAATAAGGTTGGAACACATAATACATCATTAAATTGACTATTGTCTAGATGAATAGTTCCAGTGCCTACAACACTAAGAGATCAATCATCACCAACATATATATTTTTGGTGTTGCAATAATTTAAAAAAGAAAACATGGCTTTGTTTTTTTCTATGTGATAAGAATCTCCAGAATCAATGAGCCACTCATGAGAATGAGAAGAAGAAGATACATTTAGTGCATAACCAGACCGAGATGCTTGACAAGCACGTGTAGAAAGTGTTATTCCTGAAGATGAAGTTGAAGTTGAAGAGTGACCCAAATGGATGTTATGCTTCTTCATTGGTGCATCCAAGGTTTCCATCTTCTTAAAGCATTTGGATTCTTAGTGGCTATCTCGATTACAAAAGTTACAGCTCCTCCAGTAGATGTTGATGGTATTCGTGAACCTGTTTTTGGTTCTCTTTCTTTATGGAAACATATTATTTTCGGTGCCATTATTCCCTACCTCTGCAGCTATCGGTTGCCACTTCTATCCATCTGGAAGCAGCTTCCGTCGATGAATGGCTATACAACGGGGGTCCTTACGAGCTAAAATGTCTATCAGTCTTCTTCCCTTTATTTTTATTTGCCTTATCATTTTGTTGAATTGGTTTTTCATTTTGAGACTGAAAGTGCTTAGGACCCTTGGTTGGTTTAGGACCATTCTTTTTAGGATGCTGCTTCTTAGGATTCTTTGAACTTGGTTGCTTCTGGGCGGCTAAGGCTTTCTTATAAGAGTTTTCAGTATTAAAAAGACCAAGATGTAAGAGTTTTTCTTATTTTCTTATTAAAGAATCACAAAAGGCATCAACAGAGGGGGACCTGTAGTCTTGTCCTTGAGAAATAAAGGTTTCTCTAGTAGAATGGAAGGTGGACAAACATAGAGTAGGTTGGTCCCAACTTAGTAAGAATGGAATAGATAAGACTACCATCTTCTTTCTTAACCTTAACACCTTCCTAGAGAAGTCTAAGGATCTTGAACTTTGACAAAAAATCTTCAATGGAAGAAAAATGATTGGGGTCCAACGTAAGCAACTCATTTTCAAGTTGATGGACTCTAATTTCATTTTTATTTCCAAAAACTTTATTGACCTGTTTCATTGGTTCATTAGGGGTATCAAGTTCTGCGATATGGAATCTAAGGTCTAGAAAAATAAACATCACCATCAACCCACGTGCTTGATCTCGCCTATTTTCCCATTTGGTTTGCTTATCTTCATCTTTAGTTTTAGGCTCTTGCCTGAGACTATTCTATAAAGACATTTACTTCTAAGTAAATCCTCCATGTAGGACACCCATTGGAAGTAGTTGGTGTTGTCAAGAATAACTTGGCATGGACTTTCCATTTTAGTAGAAACTGAAGTTGTAGATACTGAAACTAAGCGTTCCAATGGAAATATTTCAAACAATTAGGCTGATTAAAAAAAAAACGACTCTGAAAAAAGCTTTCGGATGAAGAAGTTATGGCTTTTTGAAGAAAAGTTGTTGAAGATACCGACGAAGTACCTAAATGTGCCGAAGTGAATAATAATGTTATATTTAAAAAAAAATCCCCCCTTTCCAAACTTAATCTAATTAGCTCACTTTAAAAAAAAATTATGTGACCCACTTTTATAAATAAGTGAAAGTCACTTTTACAATGGTACTTTATGAGTTACCCACTAAATTGTAACTTAAATAAAAGATAAAGACACTTTAGAATTATAACTGACTCAGTTTTTATAATGGGTGATAACACTTTTACATAAAGTATTGAAAAGATAAGTTACATGTGCTTTTTGAAAAAGAGACTCAACAAAAAAAAAGACTTGAACCCAAGACCTCTATTTTCATAAAGTAACTTTGGACCAAGTGAGCTAGTTTAAAAGGTTAATAATTTTTGAAAAAGAGGAGGGGTTTTTTTTTAGTCACTTTGGAGTGTGTACTTACTTGAGAAAACCCTTTTTGCCCACAAAACAAAAAACCACACAACCCAAAATGGACATGCAAAAAAAACGAAACCTTACGTCTTGAAGTTAGATTTCATCAGAAACTAAATATTTTCTTCAATGTTTCTAATTTTCCGAGATCACACTAAGGCGCAGCGAAAAAGAACATATGCATGAAAAAAATCCTTCCTTTCTGTTTCTGATTTGCCCAGATCGCACAGAGTCACAAGGCAAAGAGCATACGCATAAATGAAAGGTATGGATTCGATAACAAAAAACAAAGAGATAAATAAATCGAAATAAACAGAGAGATAAATAACTAAAACTGCAAATAAAGAATGTATACCTCCAGATCTTAAAAATGACATAGCTAGGGCTACCGTAAACCTTTTCGCGTGAAACGAAAAGGGTTCCTCACTGGAACAGATGCTCCTAACACAATAGAGCAGTCATCTCGGCTCAAAAGCGGTTAGAAACAATAGATCTAGGGAAACCACAGTCAGATGCAATTGTACCGAATTCGGATTTGGATCACCAACAGATGCTGCCCTCAAATAACTCTGGTAGCATGTTGGAATTTAAAGGGTAAGTTCCTCAGATAGAACACCAAAGGGCACCGCTCACAAACAGATCACAGATCAATACACCAGTATTCTTAGCGTGGTTAAAACCCTCAAAGAGGAAAACAGTCCACGGCCTAAGCCAAACGTATCCACTTCAGACAATTTATTAATGTAAAAAAAAAAAAATTTACATAAGCTTCTCTCATGAACGGTCACCTTACAAATGACCCTCCATGCTCTTTAAACAGAGATCATGGACTAATCGGGTGTTAAACATGGATCAAGTGTTGGTAATATCGAGGAGAGAATGAATCATCGGATCACTTCATGTCTAGAACATATCGTGACTGTCAGATTGCAAGTTACAAAAGTACATAGTAAGAAACACACTTTACCTAACTCTACACTAGACCAAGTTATACTTAACTATTTCCTATGTGTCGGAATATCTCGGAATATCCTAACATACTCCACAAGATGCCTAGGCCATAATACACTTCTGGAGAGGAAGATGATCTTGTAGAGGTAGCATTGCTCATATTCAGTAGAGCATTGGGAACTTATATGATCTTAGAAATTGATGCATACCCCAAAGCACCCCCAGATGCGAGGATGTTGATCTTCTCTTGTTTAGCATGGAGGATTCTTAATGATGTACCATTGGATCCAGCATTTACCTAGGTTGGCCTTGTTACCCACCACCTGTGGGTAGTATCCATAGGAGAAAAAAATTTCTCCTAGATGGTCCTCAGCCAGTAGCTAGCAGCCCCTTGCAACCACCAGATAGCTCGATGTGCCACTGTCTCTGCCACTTGAGCCAGTCATGTGGTCCCTCGCCCATCTATTATGATCTTATGTTTGAAGGTGGACCTTCTAACCCTAAAGGTATGGCTTTTCATTGTGTAGTTGTGTACTTTTGTTTACTTATCATGGACACTTTTAGACATGGATTAGTGGGGGGATTCAGCAAAAATAGTGGGTTTGGTTTGTACTCTTGTCTCCTCAATCCAAGTTGATAGTTAATCTTGTATCCTAGTCCCGTGGGATTTCCTTTTTTGGCTACTAGCTTCAGGGGTGGCACTACATGAAAAACCCCAATTTTGGTTGTGTGGTCCTACTTCCCGACACCATATACATCCCTCCCCTCCACTCATTATAACCACATTCACCATAGTTCCCATCTAGGTCCACATTTGTCCACTGGGTCCACAAGGAGTTAGCCTCCCCCTCCACTTGTCCACACCTTGGGTCAGGCTTGAAACGATGCCCCAGAGGTTGATGCAACTAAAAAGAAAGGAGAAAGTATAATTTGGCCACTCTCAATAGGAAATGTACCATAAAATGCAAAAAATGGTTGGGACATACAAATTTAGCACGTGAGCAAAAGCCAAACATGATCTCTACCCCTATCATTATGGCCATCACCTTGGTTCCTAGAGCCCCTCATATTGGCCCTTACATCATTAAAGAACCCATGATTATCCCAACCCTTGGTGGGCGCTAAACTGCTCCACCTTAAGGGGGTATTCACTGTTATATCTTACTTGTCATACTCTCATCCCCTGGAGCCCCGCGTGGTTAAAAAAAAATCATTAAAGGGCAAAAGGCATATGAAGCAGGGTGGAAAAACAAAGGTTGTGGTAACTCATGTACCACGATTTCTCCCTCATACATTCATACACCCAAGTGTGGGATTTCCTTATTATAGCTATCGTTGTACTATGGCATGTAGCTTGAAGCCCTCCCCTAATGCTCCACTCTGTTCCATCATTCAATCACGTGCCACCCGGCATTTGATGGATGTGCCATGGACATGTTACCCCCTTAGAGGTTGAAACCACCTAATAGGGTCCTTGGTTAACCTTCTTCTTGAACTTGGAGACACTTGTACGTTCTAAATCCCATTATGGAAGGGCATGCCGCTATGAAGTGTCCACTTGGTTCCATTATTTGTAAGCTCATTTACACAATTACACTAAAGTGTGGTTGTGTTGGAATGTGAGTGGACACATTGGATCTCATACAGGATTGCAAATGGGTCTTCATCTTGGGTTTGGTCTCTCTATATGGAGTCCAAGCCCTCCAGAGAGTCATATTGACCTTTGTAGGGTGAGCTTTGAGAGCCACGAGTCTCCACCATAGCAGAGAGCAAATTGCCACTTCATGGGATCCTTCAGTTTCACTTATCCTTGCTATTGTTCCACCTATTAGACAATAATGATGCACCTGGACCCCCTTGCACAGTTAGCTTCACTCTTGAACCACACACTTAGTAGTTGATCCAAGGCCTAGATGATGACGTGTCTTGTCACGAGAGACAATGAGACGGCTTGCATCGTTCTTCCAGTCCTTACAAATGGGATATATGCTTTGTTCGATCCATTAGGAGACCCATGGGGATGTTTTGTGCCCCCATAGCCACTTGGGGGCACCACAAGTCATTTGCTTGGATATCAAGGGGCCACCCCCTTTATCACTATGTTTGGAGCTCATTTATTCAGCTTGGCACACATTAGACTCCATTAGGCCTCTTCAATGGCCCTTCAACCTATTGTATCTATCATTTTTCCCTCTTGAGAGGCTTATTATTGTATTATGGAGCTATCTTAGTGGGCTTGTAACCAAGTTATGTTATTTTTGCACATTATTTTATTATTTGGGGCATTATTAAGCCTAATTAGGCAAATCAAACCCCTTAGGAAGGATATATATTGATGTGATGATCATTTCATTTGATCATCACTTGGATTTGGACTTGTATCTCTTCTTAAGAATTTTGCTAGCCTTAGTAATGGATGAATTGGATTATTGATGCATTTCGATGTTTGTAAGAGGTTATCTTTGATCTTGGAGCTTTGATTTTCTTGTCAATTGATGATTGGAGGATTTTTTCTATACTTGTAAGTGTCATTTTCATGCTTTATTTTTCATGTCTTGTCACTTGTGCAATGTATGAAGATTTCCACTCATGAAGCTAGTATAGCTACCTTAATGAAATGTGAATTTGTTGAACTTTTCTTTGTGAGGGTTTTTCATACGTTTCATGCAAAAGTATGTGTAATATTGGGGATGAACTTACATTCCGTGTTGCAACTACAAGGCAAGGGCTATGACGTCTACTTCATCAAGACGAAGGTATACGTCAAACACCCAAGCTGGAAAAAGAAAGTGCAGATCGGGATCAAAAGTAATCGGTTGTATAGATTGCAGCTAGAATTACCAATGGCACTAATAGGCAGTCATGGAGACAAGGACTTGAACGAACTATGGCACAGAAGAATAGGTCACTTGCACCATGGAGCTCTAAGAATTCTCAGGAGCACTATAACAGGAGTTCCGGATCTGAGTACGGAAGGAGATGATGTATGTAGGGGATGTGTTCTAGGAAAATATGCCAAGGCAACATTTCCTAGGAGCAAACACAGGGCCAAATGTGTACTAGGATTGATACACTCTGATATCTGCAGACCTATGTCTGTCAAAGCTCTCAGTGGTTTCGGGTATTTCCTTACCTTCATTGATGACCACTCAAGGAAAACTTGGATTTATTTACTGAAAACCAAGGATGAGGTTTTTTGTCGATTCAAGGAGTTCAAGGCTCTAGTGGAGAATCTGACTGGAAAGAAAATAAATTTTTTGCGCTCAGATAATGGTGGAGAATATGTCGATAAGGACTTCACTGATTTTCGCGCTAAGGATGGCATTAAAAGAGAGTGGTCAACTCCATACAATCCGGAGCAGAATGGGGTAACAGAAAGAAAGAACAGGACTATTGTAGAAGCAACTAGGGCTATGATCTATGATCAGGATATGCCAAAATTCCTGTGGGCAAAAGCATACAACACAACAGTCTATGTTCAAAACAGGACTCTTGATCGGGTAGTGGGCAAGATTACTCCAGAGAAAGTCTTCATAGGCAAGATACCTGAAGTTAGTCATTTTAGGATATTTGGGAGTCTAACATATTGCCGCATACCCGAAGAAAAGAGGAAGAAGTCGGATCAGACTGCGGAAAAGGGATATCTGCTAAGATATAGCGAGAACGCTAAGGCATACAAAATCTATCTCCCAGGGAGTAGGAAGGTAGTTGTACGACGAGATGTAGAGTTCATGGAGGACAGGGCTTTCAAAAGATCTCGCGAGATGCCTTCCGAGGAATCGTCGAAAGAGGAGCCATTGGTTAAGCCTCTTCAAGCAACAAAAGTAAAGAATTCTTCGTCAGGACAGGAAGATTCTCAGGATGAGGAGGAGAAAACAGAAGCACTTGCTGGCAGAGAAAGAACTAGCAGGGAACTTCATCAAATTCTGCGAGATGCAAAGGACTTCATCGATGTGCTAAGAAACAATAAGAGGGAGCGAAAATAACTAGACAGATATCAGGCATTAGTAGCTCAACATGGAGAGCCTGCCAGTTTCAAGGAGGCAGCTCAACATCAGGTTTGGTTAGATGCGATGGTAGAGGAATACAACTCCATAATGGTAAATGATGTATGGGAGGTGGTGCCAAGACTTCAAGATAGATCAATGGTAGGTTTAAGATGGATCTACAAGATCAAATACGCTGTAGACGACAACGTTAAGAAATACAAGGCTAGGTTTGTGACTAAGGGGTATGCTCAAAAGAAAGGAATTGACTATGAGGAGACCTTCACCCCGATAGTCAGATATACATCTATTAGGATCGTGATATCTCTTGCAGCCTAGATGGGATGGGAGATCCATCAGATGGATGTCAAAACGACATTTCTAAACAAGGTAATAAAAGAGGAGATATACATTGAACAACCAGAGGGCTTTGAAACTCATGCGAATAAGTCTCACGTATGCAGATTGAAGAAAGCCTTGTATGGGTTGAATCAGGCACCGAGAGCATGGTATGGTCGAATAGATGACTACTTGCAGAAAATGGAGTTTGTCAAGAGTGACGCAGATCCGAATCTCTACTATCTGGTCGTAGAGAACAAGCCGCTTGTTGTCGCACAGATCGTCATGACAACGCTCAGATCAGGGGCTGTCACTCTGATCCCCGATCTCTCCTTTTAAGCCTGTCTCCCGCGGCTAAGGGGGGTAGACCCTATAGGAAAGTGGATGACCAACTGTGAACCAGTTGGTTTGGGAGACACGAAAGGAAACAAGCACTTAATTGATTTTACTAAATAAATAGACCAGTGCCTTATGGAGTTAAAGGTTGAAAGATTATCTATTAAATGTTGCGGAAAGATGAATTCATTAACAATCATTAACCATTAGATAACTCAAGTAATGTAAGATATTCGATAAACGCACAGTGCTTTTCCAGTGATTAAAAATTTCGAAAGATAAAGCTTCGATACACAACCATCCAATTTTAAATGCTAATCAGATATCTCATTTATGATCATTCAAGCATGCCAAATCGTATAAAAGATGATAAACATTAATTTCACATCAAAACTTTTGCCTTGGCAGAGAAGATAAAACGTGGTAAATCCTTGAACTAAATACTGAATCTCACAAAAAAATTTCCACAATATTTTTATGTTTTTCAGACAAAATTTCAAAACAAAAATTAAAACTAAATGAAACTTTAGAATCTAAATCTACACTTTAAAAGAAAAGAAAACTCCCTTTTTTTATAGTTTTTATAATTTTTATAAAATTTTATTTGATTTTTTTTAATTTTAAATTTTTTGTTATTATTTTTTTATTTTTTATTATGGATCCTCAAACTCAACCTTTGAAAAAAAATTCCCTAGGACCTAGGCCTTAAGGACCCATGAGGGGATTAAATCATTTCCTAACCCTCAAGACACTTTACATCATGACTTTACAATTTTACATCTCAAGGGGGAAAAGCCCTTTGACATAGACCTCATAGACCACCCAGTTCTGCGACCAAACATAATCTAGCAGATTAACACACTAGGATTCTCCTAAGACTCTAATGACAAAATTCATTCCGGATTTGGGGTCAGGTTGAAGGAAAACTCTGCCGATCATGGATTGGTGAGACGAAAAACCTTCCGGAACGTAGATTATCACTAGAAAATTAGGTCCACCTAGACAATTTACATACATGACTCAACTCTGCTAAGATTATTTACAATTCAACATGCAGACTGGGTTTACAACTTAATATGATCAAGTGGATGATAACTGTCGAATGGCACGGACATCTCGATCAGGCGCTATCCCTTTTGCGAACAAAAGTGGGTACATTGCTATGGGTGGTTAACACGCAATGGTCAACATCTGGCTCTACTTGGGGACACGTTGCTGCACTGTAGGAATGTGAGAATCCAGAATCCGCACCCACGCAACACACAGCAAAAATAAGTAGCGTCCATTCAAAAAATCATCATATAACATTTAAGCACGTGAAAGATAGAAGCTCTTCATTTATTAACTATCTAGTAACATGAAAAGTAAATCTAATCCTAAAACAGAAACGAAACGCTGAAATGACAAGGAGTAGGGTTAGAAATACAATACAAAGGATGCCCATGGCATCAGATATCATCTTTGAAGAACAGCTTGAGCATTTGGCCATTCACAGGTAGATCAAGTGGTTCGCCATCCAATCTGCTCAAGTGGAATGAGTTTGGTCCGGCTATGTCTCGAATGATGTAAGGTCCAAGCCACAAACTGTCGAATTTCTTATGCTTTCCTGGTTTTCTACTCTTGCGGGTCCCAAAGCAATACCATATCTCCCACCTGCAAAGATCTAGATCGAGAGAATTTATCAAAGCTTTTCTTAATTGTTAGATTGATTTTTACATATAGCATCAAAAGCTGTCCTACGAGCTTCATCTAACTCCACAATCTGATCTATTTTATTCTGAACAACATCTTTATCAGTAGAAAAATTTTGAAGGAGCTGATAAGCTGGCAACTTAAGGTGCACAGGTAAGGTTACATCCAAGCCATAAACTAATTCAAAGGGAGATTTACCAGTAGCTTTCTTCTTAGTGATTCTATCTGCCCATAAAGCATACTTGATTTTGCTATCCCATGATTTCTTATTATCTCCTACTATCTTCTTGATAATGGTTATGAGATTCTTGTTACTTGATTCAGCCATACCATTACCCTGAGGATAGTTATTTGACGAATGAGATAAGACAATACCATACTTGAAACAGAAAGATGCAAACTCTGAGGAACTGAAAGCTTTGGCATTGTCAGTAGTGATCTTAGCAGGGACACCAAATCTAGTAATGATGTTATTTTCAATGAAATCCATAATAACCTTTTCAGTGGCATTCTTAGCAGGAATGACTTCAACCCATTTAGTGAAATAATCCGTAGCAGTCAAAATCCATGAGTAGCCATTGCTAGAATTTTCATGGAACTTCCCTATGAAGTCCAGACCCCAATGCTGAAAAGGTGCCTCTACAATGAAAGGTTGTAGGGGCAGGGCAACAAGCTTTTGTTTCCCGGTGAATAGTTGACAGGCTTGACAATTTCTAACGAACTTATGCACATCAGAAAAAATTGAAGGCCAATAATAACCAGCTCTCAGGATTTTGTGGGCGGTAGTTCTAGCAGCATAATGACCACCACAAAATCCTGAATGAAACTCAGAGATTAATTTCTTGGACTCAACGTCATCAACACACCTAAGCACTATGCCCTCAGGATTTCCCATCCAAGGCCATCCTTCATAAGGCAATACTTAGTGGCTTTTAGTCTAAGAGCCCTTCTCTTATGAGCAACTAAATGGTTAGGACATGCAAGATTCATCAAGTAATAAACTATGTCCTTATACCACTCATGTTGTCCTAATCTTTGCAACTCAGGCGAAGATAGATCGCTAACACAAAACAAACCAAGAGTCTTTTCGTTACTCTCAGTCAACATTTGAGCCAAACCTTGGCCTTTAACTAGCTTAGTGGGTCTGATCTCTAAATCATATTCTTGTATCTTAGTAACCCACCTAGCACGAGTCCCTAAACAATCAGTTTGAGTTAATATATCTTTAACAGCAGAATGTGGGACGAAAGCAATGATTTTAGAATATCCCACATAAGTTTTGAAGTGCTTCAGAGACTTGACCAAGGTGTAAGCCTGTTTTTCCATGGTATTGTACTTCAATTCAGAATTTTGAAGTGCTCTACTCATGAAAGCAATGGGCTGCTTGTGACCATCTTTATTCTTTTGAAGCAGGACACCAACAATGGTATCTTCGTAGGTGAAAGAAAAAATCATGAAATCCTTCGAGTAATCGGGACTAACTAAGACAGGAGCTCTTGAAATAACACATTTGATTTCTTGAAAAGCCCTTTTGTCGTCTTCTTGCCAAACAAATTTTGCATCTTTCTTTAGAAGACTTTGAATAGGCTTAGCTATTTCTACATAATTTGGAATAAACCTTCTGATAAAATTTGTCTTTCCAAGGAAAGATTGAAGGGATTTGAGATTATGAGGAAGGGGAATCTTTTGGATTGCTTCAATTCTTTCAGGATCGATCTTGATTCCATCCTTAGAGATGATATGACCCAGTAATTTCCCTTTAGTTACTCCAAAAACAGACTTAGCTGGATTCAAAGAATTCCCGTATTCTCTACATCTATCGAAAACCTGCCTAAGATGATTTACATGACTGATACCATCTTTAGAAAATACAGTAAGATCATCTTGATAAATCTCAAAAATTTCTCGATTAACCCCTTGAAAGCATAATCCATAGCCCTTTGGAATGTACCCCCAGCGTTTGTTAATCCAAACAGCATTCTGATGTATTCGAATGTACCCCATGGCGTGGTGAATGTGGTTTTATGACGATCTTCCCTTCTAACCCATACCTGATTGTACCCGGAAAAGCCATCTAATAACGACATCATTCCAGAACCGGTTAGTCTTTGCAACAAAGTTTCCATGTTTGGCAAAGGGTAATTGTCCTTTTTGCATGCTAGATTAAGGTTTCGGAAATCGACACAAAGCCTTATTGTACCATTCTTTTTCCTAACAATCACCAAATTTGAACACCATGTCGAATGCCTAGTTTGAGCGATAATTCCTGCTGCAAGCATTTTCGCAAGCTCTTTCTAAACTAAAGGGGCCAATTTAGGATTAATTTTCCTAAGTTTCTGGCGAAAGGGTTTAGCATTTTCATCTTTTAAGGGGATAGTATGTTCTATGACATCTTCCCTATAGCCCTTTAATTCATCATAAGAAAAAGCTAAAACATCTCAATATTCGCGAAGTAAATTAGTTAACTTTTTTCTTTCCTCCAACCTAGTACCTTTACGATTTTAACATTTTTTGGGTTTTTAGAAGTACAAATGTTTATCTCGAGATATTCGCCTGGGTCCATCTTATTTTCTTCTCTCAGCTTCGTGGCATCATGCTGATCAAAATGTTGCTCTAAGGCAACTACATTCCTAGGAGTAGGATTTATGATATGCTCATGATTTAAAGATCCATCCTCCTCAGAATCTATCCGGAAATCTTCAAACTCATCCAAACTGTTAAGAAAACAAATGACTTGCTTTTCATCATTGAAAACCTGCCAATGCTCTGAGTTATCTGGAACAGATGGTCTAAATATTACTTCCATTTTGATCTTATCTTTAATTAGCTCATCAGATAACTGGAAAGTAGTAGCAGCTACGGCAAGCTCATCTGCCAAACTATTTTGCTCTCTTGGAATTGCTTCGAGGTCAAGGGCATCAAAGTGCTCCATGGTATCCCACACAGCATTTCGATAATTTCTTAATCTTTGATTCTTACATGTGAATTTATTCTTAAGCTGCATGATAATTAGATCGGAATCCCCCTTAATGCTTAGCAACTTAATCTTCAAAGATTTTGCCAATTCAAGACCCAACAATATAGCCTCATATTCAGCGACATTGTTGGTTGCTTCAAATTCTAATCGATAAGAAAACCTGAAAATGTGATCAAGGGGAGACTTAAGCACTATCCCAACACCTTTACCATGCCTAGACGCAGCACCATCGAAGTACATGTACCAAACTCTATTATTGAGATCCTTAATCTTATCATCGGGAGGAATTATGAAATTAGACATGATGGCATAGTTCCCAATGTCAAATTGCTCTTTGATTATCTCGTTGTGAGGCCTCTTAGGATCTTCGACATGAAATTTTCTTTCGGGCTCTCTATTTAGTCTTACAAAACCATCACCCCTAGGAGAAGGAATCATAGCATATGACCAATTCATTTGAATACTTCCTCCTAGATCAGAGGCTCACTTTCTAGATAAAAGCATACCCAGGCATCAGGCACATCCACAACAACAATATCCATAACAATCATGATGTCCGAGTAAACTGATAGATGAACTTGCAAATCTTTGATCAAACCATGCACTTCAATTTTCTTAGAATCCATGGCACATATGTTATAGTAAGGTGTAAAAACTCTTAAGTTAAGCTGTTCCATGACCCTTTTAGTCACTACACAAGCTGATGCACCAGAATCCAGCATGCAATTATTCAATTTATATCCATTAACCAACAAGGTGATAAAGAAAGGCTGGTGATCTTTGTTATCAGCATCTAAGCTTTGCAAATATATGGGAACATCATGATAGTCAACTTCTTGATTCTTCTGTTGAGAAATATTTATTTGAGGACCTTGGATAGCTTTTAGTAACTTATCTCTTTGGGAAGGGATTTTAGCAATCTCGGAGACAGGAACCCAGATTTTAGCATTGTTAAACCAACTTCCCAAATCGACATCAAATCCAGAGTTTAAACCAGGGTTAAAAGTTCGAGGGGGAATTTGATTCCCGCTTTGATCTTTATCCCTTCTCTGGTAGGTCAAACCTTTATCTCTAGCAATTTCCAAGATTTGCTCGCAAGAGGGTTTTTCACCATATAACCTAGCCAAAATATCATCTTCATTTTCAAGGTTATTTATACTAAAAGCCGATGAAGGATTCATAACATCACGACTATTTTCCTTGACCTCTATCCAATCATCCATAGACAAAGGGAACTTGCTACCTACCACATTTATTTGATCACTTGTTCCAAACATCCCGTTATCTAAGATTCTTCTAACTATAGGGCAAGTGGCTTCTTCATGAAGAGCATCACAAACCCGACAATAAGGAGGAGCATTATCAACCAAATTAGTAAACGGATTAGGAGGTCTCTGCTCACTAGGTTGACCCTTCTTTTGCCAATTGTTATTTCTGTTATAATTATTTCGAGGCTAGAAATTTTGTATTTGCGTTCTTTCCATTTGGACCAACCTATTCTGCAAAGTGGCTATTTCCTTAATATGATTAATTTCCATGGTTTCAATCTTTTGAAGTAATTTGAGAACAAGCTCACTTTTAGGTTCTTGAACTGCTTTTCCTTTAGGTTCTTTTAGTTTCGTAGCAGCCCTGTCGAAACCTGGGATCTCAGACTTCCCAGATGTTGCCTTGTCCTTTTCAAGTTCTATAGCTAAGGCTTGGCAATTCCTATAATCATTAAGTCCAGCACGCCTTAACTCATAAGATGGCTCAGGACTAAAGGCATCAATGTAAAAATCTCAAAGAGATTTGTTGGTAGGTTTATAGTCTTGAGGTAATTCTTTAATAATATCATTAAACCTTTTATTAAATTCTTCAGCAGTTTCATTCTCTCTCTTTTTGATTATGCTGATAGCTTTCACAAGGTGTCTTCCCTCTCGCTTATCTCCATACTTTTCTTTAAATGCGTTAACAATCAATTGTAAGGAATCAAATGAATTTTGAGGCTTTTCCGTAAACCAATCTAGAGCGTCACCCTCCAAAGTTAGAACAAAAAGGTTCATTTTAACATCTTCATGATTATAATCAGCGGCCCTTGCGTATTTCCCCAACCATGAACTAAAAGCTTTCAGATGTGAATTGGCACTGATTGCGTTATCTCCCTGAAAGATAGGCAATTTATCCATTCCATGTTTTGGAATATCATTGGGATAACCCCGAATATTACCAAAGTTACATGGGGTGAATATGTCCATGATGTCGTGCTCAACTGGACTAGTAAAAAGTAAATGGATATCAAGAGAGGGCTTCTTGTCCGAGGTTAACAAGAAGTGTACGAGAAGAGAGTTTGTGTAATCGTACTCTGAGGGCCCTTTCAGGATCAGGAGCAGGATTGCACAGACACTTGGATGTCTTCTAGTATACACTCTTGAAGATAATATATGAAGTGGAGTCGCCACCCAGACAGGAAATGAAACACAGAAAAGCTTGAAATGAAAGGACCAAGGACAGAAAAACTCTATCCCCGGCAACGGCGCCAGAAAATGTTGTCGCACAGATCATCACGACAACGCTCAGATTAGGGGCTGTCACTCTGATCCCCGATCTCTCCTCTCCCGCGGCTAAGGGGGGTAGACCCTATAGGAAAGTGGATGACCAACTGTGAACCAGTTGGTTTGGGAGACACGAAAGGAAACAAACGCTTAATTGATTTTATTAAATAAATAAACCAGTGCCTTATGGAGTTAAAGGTTGAAAGATTATCTATTAAATGCTGCGGAAAGATGAATTCATTAACAATCATTAACCATCAGATAACTCAAGTAATGTAAGATATTCGATAAACGCACAGTGCTTTTCCAGTGATTAAAAATTTCGAAAGATAAAGCTTCGATACACAACCATCCAATTTTAAATGCTAATCAAATATCTCATTTATGATCATTCAAGCATGCCAAATCATATAAAAGATGATAAACATTAATTTCACATCAAAACTTTTGCCTTGGCGGAGAAGATAAAACGTGGTAAATCCTTGAACTAAATACTGAATCTCGCAAAAAAATTTCCACAATATTTTTATGTTTTTCAGACAAAATTTCAAAACAAAAATTAAAACTAAATGAAACTTTAGAATCTAAATCTACACTTTAAAAGAAAAGAAAACTCCCTTTTTTTATAGTTTTTATAATTTTTATAAAATTTTATTGATTTTTTAAATTTAATTTTTTGTTATATTTTTTATTTTTATTATGGATCTTTCAAACTCAGGCTTTTGAAAAAATTCCCTGGTCTAGGACTTAGGACCTATGAGGGGATTAAAACATTTCCTAACCCTCAAGGACCACTTTACATCATGACTTTACAATTTTACATCTCAAGGGGGAAAAACCCTTTGACATAGACCCTCTTAGACCACCAGTTCTGCGACCCAACAATAATCTAGCAGATTAACCACTTTAGGATCTCTTAAGACTCTAATGACAAAATTCATTCGGGCTTGTGGTTCAGGTTGAAGGAAAAACTCTGCCGATCATGGATCGGTGAGACGAAAAACCTTTCGGAACGTAGATTATCACTAGAAAATTAGGTCCACCTAGGCAATTTACATACATGACTCAACTCTGCTAAGATTATTTACAATTCAACATGCAGACTGGGTTTACAACTTAATATGATCAAGTGGATGATGACTGTCGAATGGCACGGACATCTCGATCAAGCGCTATCCCTTTTGCAAACAAAAGGGGGTACACTGCTATGGGTGGTTGACACGCAGTGGTCAACACCGCTAATCTTAGTATTGTATGTGGATGATCTCTTTCTGACAGGATCATCCAGACTCATTGGGGACTGCAAGAATAATCTAGCCACAAAATTCGATATGAAGGATTTGGGGTGAATGCACTACTTCCTGGGGTTGGAAGTTTGGCAGCAGAAGGGAGAAATCTTCCTTGGGCAAGGGAGGTATGCTACAGAAATCATGAACAGATTCGGGATGGAGGATTGTAGACCTATGGCTATGCCAATGATCACCAACTGGAAGAAGATTGGTGCATCAAAAGATAAGTATGTTGATCCCACCCTATACAGGCAACTCATAGGGTCCCTGATATATTTGGTCAATACCAAGCCAGACATTTGCTACTCTGTCAACAGTGAACACCCTCAGTCAGTTCATGGTGGAACCGAAGAGGGTGCACTGGGCAGCAGCGAAACATGTTCTCAAGTATTTACAGGGAACGGTCAATTATGGACTCTTGTACACTAGGAGTAAGGATATCATATTGAGTGGATTTGCTGATGCAGATTGGGCAGGAAGTTCAGTGGATCAGAAAAGTACCTTTGGGTATTGTTTCAACATTGGCTCAGGAATGACCTCCTGGTGCAGTAGGAAACAAAAGTCCATGGCTCTCAGCTCATCTGAGGCAGAATATATGGCGGCAAGCACAACTTCGTGTGAGGCCATATGGCTTAGAAAACTGCTTGTGAACCTATTAAAAAGGAATATGGAGGCGACCAGGATCATGTGTGATTATCAGACTTGCGTCAAGCTCCCTGAGAATCCAGTGTTTCATGATAGGTCGAAGCATATTGAAACCGATGTCACTTTGTCAGGGACTATGTCCAACGAGGAGCTGTACAGTTGAGCTACACTCCTACAGGAGAACAGGTGGCGGACATCCTCACCAAGGCCCTTGGAAGGACAAAATTTGACTACTTCAGGGAAAAGATGGGGATGGTAAAGAACCCGTTTTAGTAGCAGAATGGGAGTGATAACTGCAAGGATGTAGAGGGAGTTGCAATGTGGATGCAGTGTTGGGAGAAAGGACCAGCAGCAACACGGATGCAGAGGGCGTTGTCATACAGATGCACCAGTCGCAGTAGCAGAGCCATGAGATGCAGTACATGATGCAGCAATGCAGAGGATGCTGGGCAAGGAGGCTTAGCATCAGCACAAGGACCAATGCCGAATGATCAAGGTGATACTCAATAAGGGGTATTGCTAGAGCACAGTCCTCACTAAGAGGGAGTGTTGATTTGGGGTAGCATCAGATGTGTTCTAACCACGAAAATTGGTGGAGAGGCTAAGACACATGAGATCTCCAATACCCAAAAAGGGTTTGGGCAGATTCTAAACAGTTTGGGAGATATTAAAATAATTAATATTTTTAATGGAGTCCCTAAGTCTAAACTCAGGGAAAATAAAATATTAATGTGTATTAATATAAAACTGTGTTAGAATGGTTCAAAAGTCATAGATCAACCCAAATCTAATCTTAGCCCTTGATTAGGGACTTAAGCCCGGTCATTGATTCGTCAACGAGAAAAATATAAGAGGAGGCTTGAGGGTCACTTGGAGAATACACTGAGGGAGACTAGTCAATTCAATTTCTGGAGCGGGGTTAACTGAGAAATTGAACCAGTGGTCTTGTGAGTAGTCAGGAGGTAGCAAGTATGGAGCAGAGAGGCGGGATCCGCCAGTAGAGATCAGTGCTGAGGCAGGAGAGGCAGACGCAGGGATTTTCAAGTAGACGTAGAGGCAGTAGAAGACTACACAGTCACTTGCTAGGCCTGCGTGAGTGACGCCAAGGGCTGACGCATTCAAGCGAGGACTGACGCAAAGGGTTTGAGAACCACGCATAGGTCAGTCAGGATGACGCTGGGATTGGGAGAAGTGTTGGAGAATTATTTCTCTTTGTGGGTAAGTCAATTTGGCACCCTGTTATACAGAAGCATTGCTGAATAATAAAATCCCCCCTTGTTGCACAAGGTTTCCCACATTGGTTTTTTCAAGGGATTGTTGTCCAAAATATCTGTGTCAATGTGTTAATGCTTGTGCATATGTTTATTTTTGTATTACGGTGTGATATCTACAACAATATT
The DNA here is from genome assembly GCA_000404065.3 of Pinus taeda. Classification (NCBI taxonomy): domain Eukaryota; kingdom Viridiplantae; phylum Streptophyta; class Pinopsida; order Pinales; family Pinaceae; genus Pinus; species Pinus taeda. The sequence goes on along the minus strand of APFE031057905.1, from coordinate 11,706 downwards.
TATTTTAATGTTTATTGAAGTAATTTCATAAATAACTTATTGTGGAATAAGTAGGAAAAATAAATCAATTGCTGCAGTGATAGAATTTTCACACAAACCTTACGACTTAAAGTTAGATTTGACCGAAAACTATATATTTTCCTCAATGTTTCTGATTTTCTAAGATCACACTTAAGGCGTTGCGTAAAAGAGCATACGCATGAGAAAAATCCTTTCTTTATGTTTCTAGTTTGCCCAGATTGCACAAAGTTGTGGAGCAAAGAGCATACGCAGAAATGAAAGGTATAGATCTGGTAATTAAAAAAACAATTTTAGATGACTATAAACCAAAATAATTAGAGATTAATAACTTTGACTACAAATAAAGATTGTATACCTATAGATCTTAAAAATGATGTAGGTAGGGCTACCGAAAACCTTTTCGCGTGAAACGAAAGGGGTTCCTCACTGGAACTGACGCTCCTAACACAATCGAGCAGTCCTCTCATCCCAAAAGAGGTCATAAATAGTAGATCTAGAAAACGACAATCAGATGCATTTGTATTGACTTCGGATTTGGATCATCAATGGATGCGACCCTCGAATAGCTTTGATACCATGTAGGAATTTACATGGTATGTTCCTTAGAACATCAAAGGACACCACTCGCAAACAGATAACAGATCAATGCACCAATATCCTTGACATGGTTAAAATCCTCAAAGAGGGAAGCAGTCCACAGCCTGAGCCAACGCGGCCACTTTAGGCAATTTATTAATGTAAAAAAAGGAAAATTTACATAAGCTTCTCTCATGAACGATCATCTAACAAATGACCCTCCATGCTCTTTAAATAGAGATCATGGACCAATCGGGTGTTAAGCCACAGATCAAGTGTCGGTAATATTGAGGAGAGAATGAACCGCTGGATCACTTCATGTCTAGAACATATCGGCATTGTTGGATTGTAAGTTACAAAAAGTACATACTAAAGAAACACACTTTTCCTAACTATACACTAGACTAAGTTGTACTTAATTACTTCCTATGTGTCAGAATATCCTAACAGAATAGCAGAGCCTCCTTCAAATGCATCCGCTGCTGCACAAACCAAGTACAAGAAAGACGAGGTTAAATCTAAGAAGATTATTGTTGATTCTATTCATAAGCCTTCGGTTGCCTATATTTTTGATTTGGAAACATCTAAGGAGATGTATGAAAAGTTGGTTGGGATGTTCAAAGTAAACAATGCAAATCAAATTCTCTTTCTCATGAACAAGTTGAAAGATATCAAGATGGATAGAGGAGAATCCATCCAAACCTACTTCATGAGGATTATCGAGATCAAGAATGATCTCCTATCTATTGGTGAAGTCACTAGTGATAGGGAGCTATCTCGTATTGCACTTGGGGGCCTTACAAGAGATTCGAATGTTGTTTCAAACATTTTTCTGGATCCATCACATAATGTTAGTTAGATAATCAACATTTTAAACCCTCAACTGTGGTTCATCTTCAACATAATATGTGTTCAACACTACAATTCTCAACAATGATAGGATTTCTGGATCTGGTGAACTATTGACTAGATGCACTCAAGAAGAAATAAGGATGATGGAAAGAGACAAGCCCTCAAATGGAAACAATCCTACCTCCTTCTCCGCTCATTCTAAGAGAAGGAACAATGTTGGTCCAAGGAATCAAGGACAAGGGTTCAAGTCGGGATTCAAAGAAGGGAGAAAAGGAAGGTGCTTCAATTGTAATAGGTTTTCCCACTTCGCTAAAGAATGTCCTCACAAGAAGGATACTCCAAGAGATGATGACAATAATAACAACAACTTCAAAGGCAATGGCAATCAAAGGAACAACAGGTTCAATAACAAAGGAAAGAGGAATGCTCCTGCAACTAGAAATCGAGGTGGCCGTCCTCCCAAGAAATCGAGAAACTCCAAGTATGATGAAGTTAATATTGCAAAACAAAAATAATTTATTCTTATTTCTGCCATCTCCACTGCCTCTCCTCCAGATACATTGGACCATTGGTTGATTGATAGTGGTGCCTCAAGGCACTTCATTGGGTACAGGGAAGCGCTCCCTAACTTGGTTGAAAAGAAAACAAATATGGAAATTATACTTGGGGATAATGCCACTTATGCCGTGTGTTGTCACACAGAGTGTCTAGGCAGCGCAATAACGCTCAGAGTAAGGGTTGTCACTCTTAAATCCTTACTAACTCCGTTTAGACTCTCTCCTAAGCAAGTCAAGGGGGGTAGTCCCTAGGTAAATAGATGAGGATAGTCTGTGAAAAACAGTGTCTAGGAGATGGATAACTTGATGAATTTAAATGATTAAATCAAATTGATAGATTAAACACCAAAGTAAACAAGACACGACCACAAGATAAAAATAGTTTTAGACCAATGCCTTCTCTATTTGAATTAACCATCAACAAAACAAGCTACCCAGAATGGTTTTCAGTATGTGACAAAAAGTGACGATAATCCACATAATGCCCAACACTGTCACATGCAAAAGATTCCAGATTTAAAACGATTATCGTTAATGACCAAGATCAAGAATTAATTAATCAATCTTTTCCAAAGGCCAATACGATTTATCACACCAGACTATAGAAGAATCATGAGAAATGCATTTAATAACACTAAGGAACTTTAAATTTCAATTTTTTATTATTCCTTAGGCAATAATGTTTAATGGTAACTGGAAATTTTAAAATCTTTTAATGCGACCAGAAAATGAAAAGGGACTAAAATAAAAATTTTAATGGGCCATAGGCCACATTTAAATTTTCTTAACATTAAAGCACAAACGCTTTTTATTTTATTTGTAAAATCCTTAGTCACCAAAGTTTTAAAATTTTTATGATTTTTTAAATGTTTAGAATTTCAAAAGTTTTTTCATTTTTATATTATGTAAATTTTAAATTTTTTTAGGATTTTTTTAAGTTTTTAATTTTTTAATTTTTTAATTGTTTAGAAATTTTTTTAACTCTTAGATTTTTTTAATTTTTTCTGATTTTAAATATTTAAATTTTAAATTTTTTAAGTTTTTTAATTTAAAATTTTTAATGTTTTGAATTTTTATTATTTAGAAGTTTTTTAATTTCAAATAAAAAATAAAAAAAAATCAAAGTCAAAATAAGACAATAAAAAACAAAATCTAAGTAAAACAAAATGAAACCCACAATCGATATTTTTTTTAATGTTTTTAATAAAAAAGGAAATCAATCTAAATCTAACTCATAATAATACAAATGAAAAGTCAAAATGCCAAACCACCGACTAAAACCCTAAAAAAAAACACTAATATATAAAAAAAATCAAAGTGTTTATGCTATCAAACTATATGAAATCTAAAAAATACAATGTGTTAACACTCTAAATACATACAAAACCAAAAATGAAATAAACCCAAACAATATAACCCAATGTAATACACCTAAAAATCGAAAATGCTTTGTGTTTGTCATGGTGAAAGTATACTTAGATGGCGGAAAGGAAGACCGAGAGCAGGCTTCACGACGAATGGCAACGATGGAGGGTTTAGCTTTTGCAGGTTGGAGGATATACACAGCGAGGAGCACGCAAAGCTTAAGGACGCTGGAGCAGCTTTTTTTTGCGGGGGGGGGGGGGGAATGGGGG
>APFE031057904.1:0-21249 GCA_000404065.3 Pinus taeda | reverse complement strand
CAAACCTTCCATGTCTTTCTTCAAATCTTCCATGTTTTTCTTCAAATATGCTTCCATACCATCGATATTAGCTTCCATGGCACATATAAAACTATTTATCTTAGCTTTGATCACATTCTTCAAATCATCCATCCAATTTTGCTTACCAGGTGTTTCTATTTTTTTGATTCGAGTCATTATTTTTATTTCTTTTAGGAGCTCGATATTTAAACGACTGTAACTCGATAATTTCAGATCTTTAAGTTCTAAATTATTTTCCTGTGGTAGCCCTCTGAGTCCTCTTTATAACCCCACCATCCTAATCAATATTGGATTCTTAAATAAAGACTAATGCTAAATCTCCTATGATGACTTGATTATAGACTGGTTCAGTAGAACTAACTTGTACGACAGTCCACATGTCATTGTTTCGACCTTTGTACCTGAAAATGATACGCGGAGAACAATAGTTCGTCCTCTTTCTGAAACTTATTGTGAAATATTAATCTGATGCTCAGAGAGAAAGTTATGATGATTTTTCCCAGGTCACCTTTTTGGTATGTAATTTGGGAGCTTGAAAAAACACTAAATGTATAGGACCATATCTACGAAATGATAGCGAAACAAGATCTAAAATTCATGCCTGAGCTTCATCAAGATTTCAGCTCAAATCCATTTTGTGTTCATAGTCTGAACCTTCGTAGAAACATAATTATGGCGAAAATTCCATGATGACTTGTTTGCGAACGATTTCTACTCAAATGGGTTTTGTTTTTAGCATTTGAAACTTCGTAGAGAAAAAGTTATAGTTAAAATTCCACGATGTCCTGTTTGGAGCAGTGAAACCCTAGAATCCAAAGCTCTGATACCAAATGTTATGAAACCAACTATGAGAAATATAGAAAAGATGGATCAATGACTTTAAAATCGGCCTCTTTGAGGGGGCAACCTCCTTTACATTACATAGATGAACAATTATTAGATGATACAAATAAGAAGGCCTCCTTTCTATATATAGGAGTCTAAGGGGTCATAACGTAATGAGAGCCGACATAACAATAATAATGTAAGGGCACAACAATAACAATAGTGGGATTCTATGGGGCACAATAATAAAAATATGGGGACAACATGGGCACAACGATATAATAAAGGGGTTGCACTAATAACAATAAGGGGTTACACTAGTAGTATAGGGACCTAACAGATGTAGCCATGAAAATTATCTCTAAATAGAAGAGTATGAGGCTCGAAGCATGTTAAGGTGAGAGGATTGTAATATAAATGTTGGATCAATAAAAAAAAATTGTTATAATCGAGTCAAATTTTCAAATTGCATGTAAATAGGCATATTATTGTAAGATCTCGTAAGGCATGTGTAACCCTCAGAAATTTCTAGTAAAATCTAGTGTTTGACCTAGGTGATAAGGGGCACGATAACTTGGGTATAGACTTTGAGGGGGATAAGGGATAGAGTGAACGAGGCTAACTCACTTGGCTGATTTGGTCAGATTTGGTCAAGGGAAACTCCAAGTTAAGGCTTAAGGGGGGAATTTATAGGTAAACTTGACTCAAGGAAAAAGTGAATGTTTATTAGGTTAGCAGTAATGGTTTTGTGCCCATGGGTTTTTGGTTTCCCATGGTTTTGTGCCCATGGATTCATGAATGAAGCCTTTAAAAGGCTAGGTGAAGACTCTATTGTAATGGGCCAAGGGATGTGAGCAGTGAAGGATCACTTGGCTGACTTGGCAAATGGTTTCACCAACGAATCTAATGGAATTCCATTAGTTGGGATTTTCCCAGTGTTTAGGTTTTCTTAGAGTAAACATGTGTTTTTGTTTGCATGTTTGAGTTTTGTTGTTATGTTAATGTTTTTATCAACTAGTTTTGTCTTCATTTAATTTTTAATAATATCTTGGGTAGCTTATATTCTTGTCAAATTTCCTTCTAGTTTGTAGACATAAGCTAAGACTTCGACCCTACCTTTCTAACCTACTTTCCTTGGAATAAATTCCGGGACTAATCATCGAAGGTTTCAAACCTTGGAATATGCTTGGAAGATTTATTAAAAGCATAGAAATTTGGGGATTTCCTTGAGAATTTAAGGATTAACCCATTAAATTTATAGAGTTATGTGGAAGAATTTTGGAAATTCAAGGATTGACCCATTGCATTTCTAGATTTGTATGGAACAAGTTTGTAAATTTGGGGAACAAAGTCATTGGCTTCATCCCCTAGTCAAATGGATAACATGGGAGCCATGACTTGGAGCTAGTTGGAGGGAGTTTCAAGTGATCAAGTTATTATTATCAAGAAATTTGGATATTGTGCCCTATCGGTTAGGTATTTCACTACCTAGAATCCCTGATACTAATAGAACCCACATTGTCCAACAATTAACAGAGATTGTAAGAGTTTGGGAGAGATCAAGTTATGGATCAAGACATTGGGTATTTGGTGCTAGTTATACCCCAGGAAACAATTGACATGAAACCACTGACACTAACAGAATATGACATATATGTCAATTAACATAGGCCAAAAGCTTAAGGGATGACAATTAATAGATATCAACAATCAAGAATCACACATATGGTGGTCATGTATCAAGAGAGAAATTATCTAGCAGTTAGGGTTTACTCTCGATATATAATAAGCCTTATACAATTTCTATCTGAAAGATATAGTGATATGGCATGTCCATGAGGCATGCCATGTGGCAAGTAATGTGGTAAACTGACATGGGATAATATTTCCATGTCTCGACCACGTGGCAACTAACTTAGTCAGAATACATGGTATGGCATGGATCAGATTGCACAACAGGAGGCCAAGTGATAGGAAATAGATAGAGGTGACATGGGTGAAAAAAAATTAGATATTAGGATTTTGTTCCATTTAGTCTCAAGTGTAAGGAGGTAGAGCATTGATAGTTTAAAACTCTGATATCGAGCTTTCCTCCCGATAATTTCAAAGCCTAATAAGAGCGTGATGTGGTAGATGTTGATGTGGTGAGTCAAAGTACGTCCAAGAGGTTTCCATGTGTCATCTATGTGGTTGGGGATGTGGTGAGGTGACATTATGATGTGGCACCAAGGAAGATATGTGATGATGTGGCATGTTGTTTTCTTGGAAAGCACTGAAAGAGATGAACAAGTGGATTTTGAAGAAGAACTCATTATGCCCTACGTGAAATAAAGAATCTTAAGAAAACAAATTTGAAACGAAAGGAGTAGCTATAGAAATATAAAGATGAGTGTCATGATGCAAGATCATAGATGTCATAAATCCTTGAAGAAAGATAAAAGGGTATTATTAGCCTAAAGGTTCAACTACAAGAGGAAAAAAAGATAGAATAATTTTAGGAGAGTCTAGTTGAAGGAAACAAGAAAAAAATTGTAAGAAGCTAGAAGATAAAATTGTTTCCTTATGAAAGGAAATAGATAAGTCAACTGCTTAGTTGAATAGAGGCTTGAAGTTTGAAAATAATACTAACACAATTGATGAAATCATCAGTGGTCAAAGGTCACCATTCATTAAGATTAATCTTGTCTATGGTATGAATAAGAATAATCCTAAAGAAATTTCAGGTTTTTTGGATAGAAAGCCACAAAAGAAAGTAATGAATAAATATAAAGGCTATGTTTATGTTCTCAAAAGCTCCATATAAAATGAAGGCAACATGAATAAATAAAATGAAGTCCTACATAAGCTTAACCTTTCTCACAATAACAACATTGAAGAATTCATAACATATTTTCCATCAAGGTGGTTTTCACAACTCGATACTAAAACCCCTTTATTGGTTATTGATTTTCTTACAATAACTTTGGTCATAAAGCAATAGATTGTAGAGCACATGCAAGAAATTCTAACATACGGAACAAAAATAGAAGTACTAATGGGTTTTCAAATAGAAGTTATAATTTTTTTGCCACCTTATTTGATTACAATGTTGTATGTTATGAGTGCAACAACATTGTCACAGAACACATTTTTGCAGAAGTGGTATTATAGAATCTCCTAGAGAAAAAAGGAAGAAGACACCCTTACGAAAGAATACACAAAATTTTGGAAAAAAAAGGGGCAAGAAGAGCTAAAGAAGGATAAATTTATGCTTGTACAAACTTCACTTCATGCCCAAAACAAAGGAATCCAATGGTACATTGATAATGGATTTTCAAGCCACATGACAGGTAGCAAGATAAAGTTTTTCACTTTGGAAAAAGTCATGAAGGTAGTGTGATATTTGGAAATAATGCTACCGCAAGGATAACTTGAAAAGGTACTCTTAGTATCAATAATGGAAAGACTAAAACAACCATATCCTATATGTTGAAGGTTTGAATCATAATTTTTTTCATGTAAGTAAAATGTGTGATCAAGGACACATTCTCACATTTTATTATCAAGGTTGTGAGATAAGGAAGGCATGCATTGGAAAATTAGTTTCATATGCAAATAAAAAATAAAATAGTGTATATATCCTTAATGATATAAAGGGAGAAAAATGTTATATGGTACTACTATATTAAATCTAGTTATGACATATACAAATGGGCCATATGAACTTTGAGACTCGAGGGAAAATCAACACCAAAGAAGAAGTGAGAGACATGCTAAAGATTACAAAACCTTCAGACACTATTTGCAGGAAGTGTTAGCATGGGAAGTAGATAAGGACAAGCTTTAAGAGAAATGAGTAGTCAATAATGAAGCCACTGGAAGATGTTCATACAAATATTTGCGGGCCTTCAAGAACACAAAGTCTACAAGGTGAAAATTACTTCATGTTTCTCATTGATGATTACTCAAGGATGACATGGGTTGCCTTCCTCAACGAAAATTAGAGGCATTTGAGAAGTTTAAAGCTTTCAAATTCTTATTTGAAAATGAAACTAATTTAAAAATCAAGTACTTGAGATGAAATCAAGGAGGTGAATTTATCTCAAATGAATTTGAAGAATTCTGTGAGTCTTGTGGAATAAAAAGACATTATTTTAGTTACAAGAACTACACAATAGAATAGAGTGGTAGAAAGGAAGAATAAAAACATACAAGAGATGGATAGAACAATGTTGGATGGATCAAAGCTATCAAACATGTTTTGGAGAGAAGCGGTTAGGACCATAGTCTACATTTTGAATAAAGGGTAAATGAAATTCAACAACAACAAAACACCTTATGAACTATGGAAGGATAGACTAGTAGCAATCAAATACTTTAAAGTTTTCAGGAGAAAGTGCTACATAAAGGGAGATGACGAGGATTTAGGAAATTTTAACTCTAGAGTTGATGAATATACCTTTCTTGGTTATTCATCAAGAGGTAAGGCTTATAGATGTTACAAAAAAGCATTGCAAAAATTGTAGAAAGTACAAATGTTAAAATGGATGAAGTAATTCCTTAAAATGAGAAATCACAAAAAAAACACATTCAGAAAATACTAGTTGCAAGGAAAAAGAAGAAGAAGAAGAAGAAACAAAACATCAAGATAAAAAGATAACATCAAGATTCATCCATAAGAATCATTAAGGAAAATATAATTATTGGTGATTAAGATACAATTGTGTGGATTAGACAAAGATTAGAAAGTGGATCATAACATGTACATTTCTCATTTCTATCTAAAATTGAGACTGAGAATTTTGTAGAAGCTAGTGAAGACAAGCACTGGATTGATTATATGGAAGAAGAGCTAAATTAAATTGAGAAGAGTGAGACATGGGAAATTGTTTCAAGACCAAAAAATAAAAATGCGATTGACATCATGTGGTTTTCTTTTAGAAACAAGTTGAATTAAGATGGTCAAGTAATAAGAAATAAAGCAAGTTTTGTTTGAAAAGACTATGCTCAAGTTAAAGGTATTTATTTTGAAGAAATATTTTTCCCTTTGAAAGACTATAACTTATTAAATTGTTTTTGGCACTTACAAATTTCAAGAACTTCAGATTCTATCAAATAGATGTCAAGTCGTCCTTTCTCAATGGAAATCTAGAGGAAGAAGTATACATTGAAAAATGAGGAGGGTTCTTATTATAAAAAAACAAGGATCATGTATGTAAATTAAATAAAGAACTTTATGGGAAAAATCAAGCTCTCAGAGCCTAGTGTTTACGACAACAAATATCTACTACAACAACAAGGATTCAAAAGAGGAATTACTAAAAATAATCTCTACATCAAGAAAGAAGGAGAAAATCAATTTATTATCGTGGTATATGTAGATGATATTATTTTTGGAGAGGGTATGAACAAAACGTGCAAAGAGTTAGTAATGGAAATGCAAAAGGAGTTTGAGATCTCTATGCTTGGTGAAAAAATATTTTTTCTTGGTTTAGAGATTTCTCAATCCAACAAGGGAAAATTCATTTAACAAACTAAGTACATCAAGGAATAGTGTGCATTGGTTAGCACACCCATGGTAATAGGTTGTAAATTGCGTAAATATGATGAATCTTGAGAAGAAAATAAAACATTGTACAAGTCAATGATTGGAAGCTTACTATGTGACAACATCAAGGCCATACATTATGCAACTAGTAGGATTGGTTACATAGTCTCAAGCTGCATCAAATAACTCTATTGCAAGTAGTGAAAAGAATATTTATTTCTAAAGGGAACCCTTGAATTTGTCTTGTGGTACTCAAGAGGTGAATGTTTTACTCTAGTAGCATATATGGATGCAGATTGGGTAGGGAGTGCTAGATGATAGGAAAAGTACAATTGGAGGAGCATTCTTTCTGGGTTACAATCTAGTGTCTCGATTTGTCAAGAAACAATCTTCAGTTTCTTTATCCAAAACAGAGGCCAAGTATATATCATTGGCATCATGTTGCACACAAGTTCTTTTGATGAAGCAAACACTGAGAGATATTAGGATAGAATATTATCATCCAATTTCAACACTTTGTGACAACAAACGCGCAATAAATATTTCAAAAAATCATGTTATGCAATTGAAAAGAGTACATTCTAATCAAGTATCACTTCTTAAAATAACAAGTAGCAGAAAGTAATGTCAAGTTGAAATATATTGCCACCACAGACCAGATTGAAGATGGTTTCACAAGACCTCTTCCCAAAGAGACATTTAAAAATTTGAGACAACATTGGGAGTAATATCTATCTCATCACCAAGTGATTAAGGAGAAGCACAAGTTCAGGGAAAGCCTCGGTGGATTATGTGTTTCATTGCAGGATTGCCATCAATGACGAAGGTGGAAATGATTGAAACAACTTTTGTCATTGATGTAAAATGGATTATATTATTGATAGTATATATAAGTATCCAAGTGTATTAAAAAATGTGTTCTTTTGAAAGAGGAATGAAAAAGTGAAATAGTGGTTTCAAACCCATGGTATATGAAACTCATGGCATTTGGAAGAATGAAATAAAAACGGGAATTAATTATTTAATTAATGAATTGATGTCACTTTTTGAATTAACATATCTTTCAATGAAGGGTCATGATATCATATAAAATGATAAAACTTTGGAATGAAAATGTATGTAAACAAAAATGGAGTTTGTGGAGTCAACAAGTCATCTTGTCATTTTCTCTATAAATATTTCCTAGATTGCCTCAAATAGTGAAATATTTGGCATATTGAAGAGAGTTAAGGGGAATGTATGGCTAGAATTTTAGATTTTGGTTTGCTATGATTTTTGAAATATATGTTGTGGAAGTCAGCCTTTGTGCTTGGTCTAGAAATCTGCCTCAAACGAGCCATCTCAACATTTTTGCTATAACTTATTTTCTACAATGTTTTAGTCCATCAAATTTTTAGGAGATAGAGGTGACAAATCTCAATAAATGTGGTAATTGTTTTGGAAATTGGTGTGTTATATTTTATGAGATATTCCCTTTGGAAGTTAGGGTTCATGAATGTTCCTAATATCAGTTTTAAATAGGGCAAGTTGGAATTTTCGCTATAACATATTCTTTTGGATGTTTCAAACCATGAAATTTTAAGGATATAGAAGAAATATATTTAAGTTCATGTGATCAAAATTTTAGACATTGTTTCATTACACTTTATGAGATATTCCCTACGGAAGTTTGGGTTCTATATTGCTCCTTAAATCAATTTCAAATATGTCGACTTGGAATTTTTTTTATAACTTATTTTTTGGGACTCTTCATATTGGGACTAAATTCATTGCCTTCAATATATTTTCTTTAGCATTAGTCTTGATGTCTACCCTCTCTATTAAAATCATTTAAAAAATAAGCATATATTATCGTGTATTTTTTTTTTAAGTGATAGATAAAAAAATTATTTGCGAATTTTCGATCAAATTATCAGCTTTTTAATATTCCAACATAATGCATATCACATTTATACAAAGCTAATCCGTCTCCATAAACATGTTATTGAAAATTGAAGATAAAACATTATGGGATGAAAGATTAATGAACATCCTTTTACAAAATCAAATGTCACTAGTGATTTCTTTAGAGTATTGAGTTTTTAATTTTATTTTTTTAATGTTTTTGATTCTTTAGAGTATTAAGTTTTTAATTTGATTTTTTAATGTTTTTGTTTTTTCTGGGTTTGTTTTTTAAAAATTTAGTAGTATTTGTTAAAATCACAATTTTGACTTTTAAAGTTTGCATAATTTAAATGTCTATTTTTTTTAGGGTACTGAATCTATTTACATATTTACAAATATATTAAGATTACAATCTCATCTAAAAATGTAACACTAGATTCCTAAAAAAAAAATCAGATTCAATTGACAAATTTTGAATTACCTTTTAATATAAAGTAAAATTTGATAATTAAATGTTGCTATTTATTAATTAGAGTAGTGAATTATTTTCTAATTTGTATTTTAATTGAGATGATTTTTTTATAATATTTAAAAAATTTATTATTAATTTAGCAAAGAATTATAATTTATTTATTTATTTTCTTATATATATTAAATTCTAAAAATTTCCCACTAGGTGTAGAGTATAGTATGATAGCGTGTTCTATTAAGACACGCCATGATGTGAAGGTCATCAGTTTGAGACTCTGTGGGGAAAAATCCAATCATTGGTAAGGGTTGGTGTGACTCAGGTAAGATGTGATCAACAGGTGATTTTGACAATTTAGATGTCCCTAGGTCACACCCACTTAAGCCATCGGTTAGTCATGTAGTCATCTCAAGACTCACATAAACTAACAAAAAAAATTATATATTAATTTAATCATTTTTATAAATTTGATATTAATATATTATTGTTAAAATAATATTGTAAATAAAAAGTAAAACCCTAAATTAATTAAATTATTGCACCAGAGGCACTCTTCAAACCAATATGGTAGAGATGTTGTAATGACATGTTTAACATTATCATTCCTATGTTTAGAGCGACCATTGTAGGCCAAATTTTCTCATCTCAAGGTTTTAAGGCCCCCCATTGGGGTTCTAGTAAGTTGAAAATAGGGGAGAAGCTCCCCAATTCATAGTAAGGGTTAGCTGTTACATAATTTAATCACAACTTCCACCAACAATCACAACGGACAAGGTCTTATATTGAATGGTATAAATTATGCAATGGGAGTGATTAAGATGAAGATCGTTTTGAAGAATTTGGACTATTAGGGAGAGACAACCACAAAATATCAAGAATCTGAAGTTGCAGAATTAGTAACAATTACAAATGCCCAAAGAAATGCTTCAACACAGAGCAAAAGAAAGGATTCAGTAGCACTATGGAATCTGTACAATGGAGTTGAAGACTCCATATCCCCCAAGATTGCAATAGCAACTAGTGCTCATTAAGCTTGCAAAAATTTGGAAAAATCATATGAAAGAACAAATAGGGAAAGAATGGAAAGATTCATATCCTCAAGAAGAAGTTTGAAAGTTTGAAACTCATGGAGAGAATTTCATCGATCAAAATGTGGTTGAGAAGATTCTCGGAAGTCTCACACCTTCATTTGACATGCTTGTAACAACCATAGAAGAAAGTAAAGATGTGGTCCAAATTTCAATTAAAGAATTGTTAGGATCAATGTTAAATCATGAGGCAAGCATTAAAGGTATAAATGACTCATTAGAAAATTCCTTTCAAACTCAAGCCACAATTAGTAGAGGAAGAGATAGAGGTAATAGAAGAAAAGGTAGAAAATGAAGAGGATATTCTAGCAATCGAAGAAACACAGCAAGTCAACATGAGTAGCCATAGGATCAGCCTCAGAATCAAAGAAGAAGAAGCATAAAAAACAAAGGAAGAGGAAGGATGGACAAGTCAAATATATAGTGCCATTACTGCAAGAAGTATGACCATTTTGAAAGTGAATGCAAGAAGAAATATTCATATTTCAACAAAGGAAGTGTAGATGTTTCAAGCACTGATGAAGATATAACATCTTCCATGTTTCTTACTTGTTTAGCAACATAAGGAAACAACAATGAAGATATTTGGTTATTGCACAATGACTACAGTAACCATACGACAGGTAACATATATGATTTTTCAAGTTTTGTTGAAACACTTAAATCTTACATTAAATTGGGTGACGATTATCTTGTTAATTCCTTAAGAAAATGTATTGTTACAGTTGTAAACAAGTAGAATGAAAAGAAGGACATTCATGATGTCTATTGCGTACAAAGTTTGAAAAAACATCTTTTAAGTGTAGGAAAAATGAGTGAAAATGGTTTTGAAGTCAAGTTTAAAGGTCGTACCTACACAATTCTTGACAAGCCACCCAGTCAAAGAGTCATAGCAAAGACCCAAATGACCAAAAGTACAATATTTCCTCTTTTCATGAGAAATGTCAAGCAATAATTATTATATGCTCATTTTGTAGCAAGTTCTAATGAATCTTGGCTATGGCATCTTAAATATGGTCATTTAGCTTTTAATATCCTTGATATCTTGAAAAATAAGTCTATGGTCCTAGATTTACTTGCAATAGATGTCCATCATAATCCATGTGAAAGTTGTTCTTTCCAAACATCAAAGAAGTAATTTTCCAAGCGCTAGAGCCTAGAGTCCGCTTGATCTAGTACTCATAGATCTTTGTGGTCCAATTTAAACCCAATCAAAAGGTGGGAATTTTTACTTTATAATATTTATTGATGATTTCAATAGAATAACATGGGCCTTCTTCATAACAAAAAATCTGATACATTTGTAAAATTCAAGCAATTCAAATCCATTTCAAAGAAGCAAAGTGGTAAGAAAGTTAAAGTATTAAGATCATATGGAGGAGGAGAATATGATTCTAAAGCATTTGCGGCATATTCCAGGGATCAACGTACCAAAAAAGAAATTTACAACAAGGTACACTCCAAAAAAAAATCGAGTAGTTGAAAGGAAAAAATCAAACCATCATGAATATGGAAAGAAGCATATTGAATGCAAAGAATTTGCAAAATGAGTATTGCATGGAAGTTGTAACATGTTCAGTTTATATTTTGAATCGATCTCCAACCAAAATCATCAAAGGTAGAGTTCCCTTAGAAGCTTGCAGTGGCATGAACACAAGTGCATCACACTTGAGAATATTTGGTTATGTTGCCTATGCACACATTCCAGGATAAATTAGAAGGAAATTGAATGACACAATAAAAAAATGCATATTTATTGGTTACAGTGAAGAATTAAAGGCTTATAAATTGTACAATCTTGTCACCAAGAATGCAATTATTTCAAGATATGCTAAATTATTTGAAGATCAAGCATGGAATGATGAAGATAATAAAACAAATAGCAATCAAGTTTCTCCACATGCATTTGAACCAAGTGAAATAACAGAAGTGGAACAACCAAGGCAAGGGCTCCCATCACTACAAGTTCTGGTAGGAGGGGAAAATCAAGGAGGCCACAGTCCATCCTCAAGCAGTGGATCTAATCCCACGATTTTAGAGAAAACAAGAAGTTTGAAAGAAATTTATGAACAATTAGATAATGAACAAACACATTTTGCCTTGTTATCCTGTCAACCAACACATTTTGAATAAGAAATGAAAAAGATAGAATGGTTGAAGCTATGAATGAAGAAATCACAACAATAGAGAATGAGGAGACATGGAGTCTTGTAGATCTATCAACATGACAAACAAAAATTGGAGTTTTATTGGTCTATAAGACCAAGTTTAATGAAAAAAGAGAAAATTGAAAATCATAAAGCTATATTGGTAGAAAAAGGCCTTACATAGAATCCTATAGTGGACTGTGAAGAAACCTTCATCCCAGTAGTGAGGTTTGATACTGTTAGAATAATATTACTAATAGAAACAAACAATCATTGGCCAATTTACAAAATGGATGTCAAATCAACATTTTTAAATGGAATATTGAAGGAAGAAGTTAATGTAGATGAAACTCCAATATATGAAGTCAAGAGTCAAGAGTTGAAAGTTTACAAGTTAAAAAAGGCTTGGTATGGTTTAAAACAAGCCCCCAGAGCATGGTACAACATAATTGATTCTTTTATGCTCAACAAAGGATTCAAACACAACATTAAGGATCACACACTCTATATAATAACATGTATAGAAGGTAATATTTTGATTGTTTGAATTTATGTTGATGATGTGATTTATACAAAAAAATTGCAACTTGAATATTTTTAAAAAGCTATGGCAAAGGTATTTGAGATGACCAATACGTGAAATATTATATTGGAATAGAAGTTCGACAATATGAAAAAAGGAGTTTTCATTTGTTAAAGAAAGTATGAAAGATATATTTTGACAAGGTACAAGCTGAGTGAATGTAATCAAACAAACACACCAATTGTCCCAGGAACCAAGCTAAGGAAAGATGAATAGTCTCGTAGTGAATTCCACTTTGTACAAGCAACTAATAGGAAACCTAATGTGTCTCACAACAAAAAAAGCCTGACATAATGCATATAGTCAACCTTATATCCATGTTTATTGATTTATATTGGATCATTATATTTCTTTTCATCCATTTTGAGGCTTTTATAATTGGAAAGGTGGAGGAATTAGCTTGTAGGACCATTTTTACTAGCGGGACCCAATTTGGTAAATTGAGATCTGAAACCTTCTAGGAGCACTTTGAGGCATCAAATGAATTTTTTTGTGGCTGAAAATTTTATTCTTAACATAACACATTTTGTACCTATTCTACATGTAGAGACCTTTCTAACGGTGCACATATGACCTCAATTAGAGTAAGTATGAAAAAGTTATGCCACCCGGAACTTGACCTTCTTATTTTGGCCACAATAATTCAAGAGGATGCCACATCAACCCCCATTATTCATGGGAAAGGGGACAAATATGCAATCATGATGAAAAATATTTTTGAAGAGTCGATATTCTAATTCTAGTTAGGATTTGGAGTCAAACATAACCACTATTAAGCTATTGGTTGTGTTATAACTGAACTACTAGGAGGAAAACCAATTCCATTATTTTTTAAGGCATTTTGTTCCATAGACATGCATAGTAGCCGAGAGGGATAGGGATATAGTACATAGAGAGGATTTGTGCACTGGAGTAGCCCACAGGCCATAGACCTTCTTTATACTTGCAACCATTTTCTACTCAGAGAAAGAGATTAGAGCAACCATACCTTCTAGCTAGATTTTCTCTCGAAAGCATTTCCAAGGATATATTGTGTCAATAATGATATTTTATTCTCTAATTTTATGCATAATTATAATTTTCATGCATATGTAATATATAATATCTTATAGATCCATAAATCTAAATAGAAACAAACCTCATAGTTTAGAGTTTCGATTTTTAAGTGTAACTTATAAGATCTATTGTGATGAACTGTCCAGTGGAATATCAATGGAAGTTTACATATAATATTGGTATCAGAGCAAGTTTCTTTTGGCATATTACAGATATTTTTAAGGGATATAGACCATCTAAGACAAAATTCATGAAACTCAAGTCGTAGTTGATGAATTTGTGGATATCCCTCTTAATCCTACATAGGAGAGGATTTCTTAGTTACAAGCACAAGTTTTAGATATAAACCATAAGATGAATCTCCTTATGGTAGCCTTGACGAACAAAGCTCATGTTATTTAGAGAAGATGTGGGTTATAATGCAAAGGTATAATCAGAGGGGAGATCAGGAGATTGGGAAGAAATAAAGGAGTCAAAGAATGAACTCGAGTGTCGTGAACCTTTCACAATCCTTGCTCAAAATGGAACTGAAGGTAGATATCAAGTAGTACCAAGGTGAGATCGACGCCATAAAGTTAAATCACTAATTGTGGAAATTATAATTTTATTTTAGTGTTCACCATATAGATAAAGAACAAAACATTTCATTTGCATGGCTGAAATTAGAGGGTCATGCCTTGACCTGGTAGCAAACCCACATTGGGACCTTGAGTTTGGAGGGAGATCCTTTAGTGACCAAGTGGGAGGACTTTAAAACCCTAATAAAGTCACAATTTTACCCCATCGAGTATGTAGAGGATAATGGATCCAGTAGCACTACATAAGGTAGATGCAAGGGTAGAGTGTACATGAGTACAACACACAATTTAAAAAAAATGGAAATAATGCTGGATATCTCCTCAAAGAATCCAAATGTACTCCTCAAATATCTAGGGGCTCTACACATCCATTTGTATAAGAAAGTGATTCAGTTTAATCCCATATTGGTGGACGAGTGTTGTGTACGAGCATAGAACCTAGAAAACATAGGCTAGAAGAAAGAGAAATCAAGTAGATCGAAGCAGAAGGAGCACCAAGACACTTATAAGGAGGGGAAGAAGAAGTGGAAAGGAGGAAAATATAAAAGGATGACAACCATAACACACCAATCCAAAGATCCCAATGACCACTGCAACCAATGTTATGCCAACCATTTTAAAGAGGACAATTGTTGAAGTTGCAACTAAAGTTTAACCTGAAGAATAAAAAGAAAGATAATAAGAAGAATCTCATGGTCGCTAATTTGAGAAACTAGGTTAAAGTAACTCAATGTGGATGGGAATATCACCTATAAATCAATGCAAAAGGAGGTAAATTTGAGTAGCCTTCAACAACAACAAGATAATGAAAATACAAGGCTATTCCATATAAAGATACAGGTTAGGAAGACAAAGGTTGATGCTCTATTTGACTTAGGATTGCAGGTGAATCTCATTGCAATAGAGATTGTAAGAAAATTGGGATTGGAATCTCATGATCATCCAATCCCATATCCATTGGGACAGGTAAATAAGGATGTGTTGGAAATTAAGTAGGTTCGATCTTCATAATGACACGTGTAATTGTGATTTTATGTAAATGATGTAAAGAAGAAAAATAAAATTATTATTGTAATGCTTGCCTCATGGGTTTCATGAGAAAGGAATTTTATTTTTAAATGGCTCCCATTGTGAGCCTTTAGGATTTGTCATCTAGTCATAAAAGTCAAAGAGTGTCAATGTCATGTATGAATAACCCTTCTTGGGCATGTTACAAATGTATATTAGTATATAGGATTGTCTAGTAGCCCTCCAAGACAAGCACAAGTTATTCCTCTTCAAGTCGAACTCAAGATAAAATAAAGAACACATGTTAGCTTCACCTAATGGAGACACAAATGTTCATATATTCATGTCATCTTATTTATTTCGGACAAAATATATATATACAGTTCTAGGGCCTTCACATCATAAGACTATAGAACTCCGGCTAACACAGATAAGCAGAAGTTCAGGTAATTTTATGAAACAAGTTTGGACATTATAGTGGAGACATTTCAATGAAATTACAGTGCTTAAGGTTTGTTATTATCACAAAGAAGAAGCCTTTGTGTCCCAGTGTCATTGCAATTAAGAAAAATCATAGTTTTGGTTCCATCTTAATTTGACCACAGTGTGTTGCTATCATAGGTTTGGTGACCATCTCAATGTGATTGGATAGGAGACCATATCAGTGTGACCACAGTTCATTTTGATGCTACCACTATAACTATGTTTTGGTGCCACCACAATGATAAAGGCTTGGTGCCACCACAATACGACGGAATCAATATTATCATAGTGAGAAGGACTCAGTGCCATCAAAAAAATGAGATCTTGGTGATGATTCAGTAATAATATCTTGGTGTCATGTCAGTGAGAAGGTCTTTGCGGTAATAATGTCTTGGTGCTAAGAAGATTGAAGTGGAAAAGGAGTCGAGAAGAGCAAAAGAGCAGAAGTTTGACAGTAAAGAGAACTAGTGTCTTGGTCTTGGAGTGGAAAATAGTTCAAGGTTCTTGGTCTTGGTATTTATCAATTGGAATCTCTATAAGAAGAATTTGTGTGGGTTCTCCTCTCAGAGAGTGAGAGTTTTTAGGCCTGGCTAATAGCCTACATTCTCTGTCTCTTGTCTATTTATGTCCATGCCTTGATAGTTGTTTAATGAAGAAGAACACTAATAACCTAAGTAAAACAAGACCCTAATCTAAAGTAGTAAAAATCACTCACAAACATTTACTAATTGAAGATAAATCACTTAATACTTGATGCCCTAGATTTATCAACATGATGTAGGTATGAAAGTAAAAATAGTGAAAAAATAGGCTTACTATGAGTGCTTATTTTAGTGATGAAGCAGAACTAGTTGTAGTTCCTCTTGATGTATGTGGAGTGGTGTTTGGAAGTCCCTACATGTACATGAGGGATGGAATATTCATGTGTAGAACCAACCAATATTGGCTCATCAAGGATGGAAAATTTTTCACCATCAATGTGGACAAATGAAAATCGAATTTCATTAGTAAATTCCAAATAATCTAAGAAACTGATCAGTTCTAGCAATTTTTTTTCCTTTTGCTACTTTTAAGAGAGAATCAGTCTATAGAAGAGTCAGTGAGAGAAAAGGCATCCCTGGAGGGGTGTATTAATAAATAGAAACATGAACTTGAAGAGTTTCTACAAGCATACATGGATGTGTTCTAGGAGCCTAAAGGGCTACCGCCCAAGATAAAAGTGGAGCATGAGATCCAACTATTGTCAAACTCCTCATCACCAAAAATTAGGTTACGTAGGTAGTCTATTGTAGGATCAAGTGAGGTGAAGAAATACCTACAATAACTATTGAAAGAGGGTGTCATTAGACTGAGTACATCACCATGTGGATCACCCATCATCATTGTGCAAAATAAGGATGGGACTTGGCATATTTGTACTGATTATAGGAAACTAAAAAAAATGAGGTTCAAGAACATATACCCTCTGCCTAGAATAGATGATCTGCTAGATCAGTTGCAATAAGTGAGATGCCTCACCATAATGGACTTAAAATTTGAATATCACTAGTTCGAGTTAAAGAAGAATATCCCTGGAAGACTACCTTCAAAACTTGGAAAGGTTGAGTGGTTAGTCATGCCATTTGGCCTATACAATGCACCAACTTTATGTGGTTAATGAATGATATATCATTCCCTCTTTATAGATTTATTCATTATTATTTATTTTGATGACATACTGGTATATAGCGCTACCTTATCAGGGCACATCTCATATTTGACATAGGTACTAGAGACATTAAAGAAGCACCAACTACTAGAAAATCTCAAGAAGTGTCATTTTTCACACATTGTTTGGTGTACCTAGGGTATATGATAGGTGGAGGAGAGCTTAAAATAGATCTTTCCAAGATGGAGGCCATCATGAAATGTCTAGTGCTTATAAATGTTTGTAAGGTTAGGAGTTTTGCTGGGGCAATATAGTACCTAAGGAAATTCATAACATAATTTTTAGTGGTAGAAACACCACTCCACACCGTAATAATAAGTGGAAAGATTTTCTAGTGGGGAAAGGGTTAGCAAAGGGCCTTTGAGGAGCTAAAGAAGAATATCAATCAAGCACTAGTTTTGGCATTATCGAACTTGCAACACCCCTTTGAAGCGGAGACATATACGAGTAGGTATGTTATGGGAGTAGTATTGACGTAGGGAGGAAGGCCTATATGATACCATTCTAAATTAGTTTGTGGGGAAGTTCTTAACTATCCTATGTATGATAAGAAGTTATATTCCCTAGTGCAAGTTATGAAGAAGTATAAACATTATATGGTGGGAAAGGAGATAGTAATTCACACAGGTTACTCACCATTATAGTACCTGCATGCCCAAAGTAAGCTACAACGGACCCAAACTTACAAGTGGATGGGGTTTCTACAACAATTTCATTTAGTGATGAAGTAAAATAATGGCATCACAAACAAGTTAGCCACCATGCTTTCAAGGCCACCCACTTCAAATATCATAACTTTAGGAAATATAATCCATATGGAGCCATTCACCCATGATGCATACAAAGAGGAATATTCATAGGATGAGGAATTCAAGGAGATGTTTTAATAGTTGTAGATACATATTCATGTACAAGATGGCAATACCATAGTTGAGTGCCATCTACAAGATATGTTACTCTTTAGGTTGGATGATTTATGTGTTCCTAAAGGTGAGCAATTACATCTGATTAAGGAGGTGCACACCTCCAAGGTTGTCGGGCACTTTGGTGTAGGGAAGACAATAACCAACTTTTATTGGCCTAATATGTAAGAACAATAGCTAGGTTCATAAGAGGATGTACGCTTTATTGTACCAACAAGCCTAGTAACATAAAACAGGGTCTATATAATCTCTTACCTATACCTTCTCATCCTTAGGAAATAATTTCCATGGACTTTGTGGGAGCTTTACCAACAATCAAGAAGGCACATGAGTACCTATCCATGGTAGTTGAAAGGTTCAACTAGATGTGAGTTCTAATGCACTATAAAAGTACCATCGGTGGACAAAAGCAACAAATGTTTTCTTTGGAAAGGTCTAGGTGCACTTTTGGATACCTAGGAGCATCATTTCAGACAGGGACGTGCTATTTATTAGTGCGTTTTGGATTACATTTTGGGAGAATACGGACACAAAGTTGAAGAGGTCTACAACATTCCATCCACAGATAGATGGGCGGAGAAAAGTGATCAACTAGAATTTGGTGTAACTTTGGAGGGGTTACAATTAGAAGCATTCAAAGTCTTGGGATGAGAATATTGTATATATACAACACTCTTATAATAGAGAATCCCACACTTCTGCTAGTGATTCCCCATTTAAAATTTGTTTTGGATATTTTCCACCTGCACTTTCGGATATTGCATATGTGAATCAAGGACAAGAGAGGAAGGATCTTACAAGGGATGCCTTAAGGGTAGAAATATTTGTAGAAAAGATCACAAAAATTGATATATAGGTAGAAGTTACAAGAAAATTATAAGTGCAGGCATGATCAACACAAAATAGAAAAGTAATCCAAGGTGGGAGACAGAGTATGATTACAAGTGAACAAGGAGAGGGTACAAGGTCCTAGTAAGAAAATTAAGGCTTTGCGGTATGGTCCCTTCGAGATATTGGAAAAGGTGGGAGATAATTTATATATACTCAGACTACCCCCATACATGTGCATTTACTCAGTTGTGAGTGTAGAGAATCTAAAACTCTATGAGCCTTCCATGCTAGACTAGGACAAGGAACAAGTATTACCTTTTGTGGAGGATTTCGCACTAGATGCTCAAGAACAGTTGACATAAGATACAATTTTTTAGAATAGGTCCAAAACTACAAGACATGGGTAGCATGCCATTTGGTATATTGGGTTGAAGAGGCAACTTCCAAACAAGGCTAAATGGTACACCCAACGTAAAACCTCTGAGGGTTAACGCTATCAGTTGCTGCAGAGGAAAAATCCTCTTAAAGGTAAAAATAAGGAAAAGGAAAAAGCCAAACCCGTGCCCCGAAACTGGGCCCTCCTAAGTCGCCAGGTGCGAGGCTTCTCAAAGGAAGCCCAAGTATCTATCTTCATCTAATGAGGAGGTCACTACACTAAAGATGTCCTCGATGGCCTGAAATTAGTCGCTTGCTCAAAGGGACCCCAACTATCTTGAAAGAGCCTTTTCCGTCCCAACAGACTCAAATGGTAGACCAGCCTCAATCTTCTGCCACCATAGGTTCCCAAGTGTTTATGATGAGTACACCTATAAATGTGGTTACCATATCAAAAGATTATCAAACACCTAATCTGACGGCCGGGAAAGAGAAAGAAGGTGCCCCTTCCTCCTCTATCTCGTCTACCTCTGGTTCTCTCCATATAGAGAGACCTAATATAGATTCCACTATTCGACCACGCTCTCCGAGTGTGCTGTGAAAGTCCTCGTATAATCCAAATTCTTGAGCTGCTCAGCATTACAACATTGTTGAGGATTTGGTTCAAGTTCCATCAAATATGTGAGCTGTCGAGGTCCTTTAAAAATGTCCTTCTCTGCGGAAAGCATTGATGTCGGTTATTGGAGGTATTGATCCATCTGATTCCAATCTCATTTGTTTTGATTTGGAAAACCATGTTCCACACTTACCTCATTAGATTTCCTTCCTCATTTAGGTCATCATTAATGAGAAGACAATTCACAAGACTGTCACTGATGAAGGTGCTTCCACCTGCATCATGTATGTCTCTTGTTGGAAGGCAATTGGTTCTCTTACCTTGAACCAATCACCTAACACTTTGGAAGCCTTTGATGGGCATGATTCTCAACCATTTGATGACCTTCCTAATCTTGCCATTACCTTGGAAGGCAAGACAATACACGTTGAAGTAGAAACTTTGGACGCAAATCTTAACTATAATATTCTACTCGGATGAAGTTGGACCCATGTTATGCATGTTGTGGCCTCCTCTCTATTCTTCTTGCTTTGTTTTGCCCATCAAGAGAAGATCATCACGGTCGACCAATTCTTTTTCTTTGCCTCTTCTTCCTTGGGTGGCAACGTTCCTTATGTGAAGCATACCGGTGCTCCTTATGAGAGTGTGGAGGCTGGACTTTTTAAAGATCCCACCTTGATGGGTATTTTTCCTCTCCCACCTACGCATGTTGCCTCAGTCAACATGATCTTGTTTAAGTCTAATCCTTGGGTCATTCCCTCCCCTGATCTTGTTGATACATGTGGTGATGTCATGCCATTAAGCCCTGCCAAGATCAATTATGTTGAGATTGTTTCGGCTTTAGCTTCGATACCTATTGATCATACTGTTTCAAGTACATCTGTTGACATGTATTTTCAATCCCCATGGCTTGGCTCTTTGGATTCTCCCGATCCCTAACCAAGAATTTTCCTTCTGATGAAAGTATCATGGAATTCATGTCTCTGGAGGAAGTGCCATGGAATGATACTCATCATCATTCCTCATTCTTACCCGGCCCGGCAGTCATGTCTACCAATCTTGAGAAGTTCTCTTCTCGTTTTTCTGACCCAACCACTTCAAACGCCTATTATGACCCATGAAGTTTG
>APFE031057899.1:0-10378 GCA_000404065.3 Pinus taeda | reverse complement strand
AGCATAGTGTCCAGTCCTATGGCAGGTGAAACATTTACCCTTCTTTTCTTGAGTCTTAGTCCTTCCTTTGTCCTTAGAACCACTAGAGTTATTCTTTTGGGAATGAGCAACATAGGCAACATTTCTTTCATTATAAAATTCCTTCATCCTTGTTTCTTCTTGCATACATCTAGGCAGAAGCTCATCAAAGTTAGGAATGGTATTATTTTTGAGAATGGTAGTTGTGAATACTTTCCATTCATATGGAAGTCCTCCAAGTGCGGTGAGAACCATCTCACGATCAGCTATTGTCTCCCCAATAGCTAGCAGATTGTTCCTGGTTTCGGTCAACTTCATAAAGAAAGTTTGAATAGACTCGTCTCGGCCCTTCTTCATATTCTTCAACTTGTTCTTTAGGAATAGCACTTGGTTCACATTTTTTACTCGAAACATAAGTATCAGTTTGTTATACATCTCCTTGGATGTGCGTAGTTCAGATATGTAGGCAACCAGGCTCTTCTTTATGGATTCCCTGATCAGCAGCTTTGCTCTGATTTCTCCCTTCTTATACTTATTTCTAACAGCAGCAGAGGCATTTGATGGAGGTTCTTGAATCTTCCCTGTCACATGATCTAGGAGATCATGATCTTCCAGTTTGAGATCTAATATCATCTTCCAGGCATGGAAGTCATCACTTCCAGTCAGCTTGTCATCCTCCCTGAATTCAAGCTTAGTGGAATCCATTTCCTTCGATGATGATTGCTATAGATAGAGTTTGTCTTCACCTCAGCTCTGATACCATGTAAAGTTTTGTAGATGTTCTATGCTAAGAGCAATTTCACTTTTCTCACAGCAATCATACAAGTAGTTAAGCAAAATGCAGATAGAACATATAAGCAGATCTTACAGAAGACAAATCAGAAACAGGAAAAATGTGTGTGTTCGTTTCGGCGGTCAACAGGATGCTTCAACTAGCAAAGTCTCCTTTGGTCAGCCAGCCCAGCATGTGTCACAACAACCCTCCAACCAGTAGATGAGTCAACCCAAGTCAGTTCTACAAAAGTCAACGATGTCCTGAAAAGTCAACTCAGGGGAAGCAAGCTAAAAGTCAACGCAGCAGCAAAACGGTCAACCCTTTGACCTCGATTTTTGTGCCAAGTAGTACGGCCTTCAAAAATTGAACCTTCCACAAATTTTCAGCTTGATTGGACCAAGCGTTGACCAAAGTCAACGCTGGTCAAACTTTCTGCGAAACCCTAGCAGCAGAAAATCGTACTACAGCGCAGCCGTATGGTCTGTCCTCTTCGTCCTTCCCACGTGTGGCTGAAATTCGTCCTCCAGGTAGCTCGTACTCTTTAGGATGAGAGAGGAAGATGTGAGTTGATTTGTGATGAAATTCTCTCCAACTTTTCCTGTATTTATATCCATCAATGAGGGTGTGTGACACATCTGTTGGGCATGTGAGCCTACATTACAAAAACTGGCCTGACCTTGCACATATAATTTATTAAGAATAATAAATTCAAAATATAAGTTCTGCTCCTCGGATTAAGACTATTTTTATATGGATTTTACACCTCTCAGAAAGAGGAATCCAACAAAAATATTAGCCTCTTAATCTGAGCATCAGAACATGGAGTTTGGACCTAGTTGTCCAAATTTAACAAAAGCTCTTAATTTCAAAATCATATCAAATATATTACCCTACATGAAATAACTTTTCGCTCAGATCTAAATCCTTTCTCCTAAATAACCATCAATAAAACACTAAGTTGACATAAATGCCCATAACTCGGTATCGGATTATGAGAAACATTTTATTGAACGATGAGCTCTTTTAATCTGCGATAAATCGATTTTGCGATTTGCTTGCACAATATCACAGATCACAATATCGCTAATTCTTTTCGTTAACAATCATTTGTTTCATTGTGCGACTGTGAGATGCGATTTGCGAGATGCTTTATCGCACATCGCAGGATCGAGACGTTTTATCTTAGGTGGTGCTGCGATATATGAAATCTGCAAGATGTGATGAGTCTGTATGGCGCGTGATCTCACATCATCGCATTTTCGCAATTCCGAAAGTTTTTTTATATGATGTCCTCCTTTACCCTTTTGTGATGCGATGTTCATTATGAAGAGAACGATTTTATTTGAGACTTATCATAATACTTAAGATTTTGCATTTGTGGATGTTTTTCCTAAGTTTATGATAGTGTGTTTTATTCAAAGGGAATTATAAGTGCTAGTTTTTTTTTTTTTTTTTTAAAGGGTCCCCATTTATTTAGTGTTATTACTAATACTAAATAAAAAGGGGGGGTTATTGTTGGCCACAACAATTGGCGATTCACTAGGAAGAACCAGTTATCTCTGATTATCTTTTGAATTTTCTAAAACTTCCAAAACAAAAAAGTTTTCTGTAAAATCAAACTTTATTATAGAAATATAAAGTGCATCATGCTCTTAGCCATTAACAATAGCTTGTTCCTTCCGTGCTAATTCTGATTATTTTCTTCCCAAAGCTAGTCATTGCATTTACATTAGTCACTATTTGGTTTATAAAGATAAAAACAAAGACATCTCTGTAGATCAGTTTTAAGTATGTTCATTTGTCGTAAGTAGAGCCTTTGTTGCCAATAGGCGTTTATAGCCTCGACAGGGTTACCTGTTATCGAGCAATGATCCGATATCGTACTTTGAGAAGTATACAATTTTCAAAGATAAATCCACATTCACACTTATTGCTTTTATTTTCTTTAGTTCTTAAAGAACACTGTCTTGGTTTGGTGGCCAAATTTTGACAGTGCCATTCACTTGATTTATAACTTTACTGAACAAGCTGGCTCGTGATGAAACCCCTTGTTTTTTGATTGCAACAATCTTGAATCATTGCCCTATTTTGGTATGCAGTTGGCAATGTCAGCGAGTTATAATCTTTATGATCATGATAAGCCGACTCTTGATGAGACTTCTTATTCTCTAAGTTTATAGTGCATAGGTGGATTACTCTTTGAAACTTGTAATTCCCTAAGTGGGGAGAAAGTCATTGGTTCCTTAAGAATAGCTCTGGACGATAATTATAGAGTTTTTTGAAGACAAATTTTCTACAAAGAACCTTCGTTTTGTTATTGATGCTTTTCATGACCGATATAAGACAAATTCCCACTAAAGGTTGTTTTTAATCGAAATTCGTAGGGCTGAAACTAGTAAAATTTTCAGGCTTGTAGCACTTGGCTATATCTTTCAATAATAATGGCTAATTTTCCAAATCAGTTCTATTTATACAAACGAAAAACAAAATTTAAAAGAAACACTAATCTTTTTTCGTGAAATCCAAAGGTAACCATTTACAACCTGTTTTATTATCAAAATAAAGCTATAAGCAATAATTTACAAAAATAGAAGAGGTCATCTTCTATGGAAAGTATTTTTTAAGGATCTGCCCATTAACAAGTAAAGATTATCTTTTCCCTGCTAAATCTTGTAACATGAAAGTCGATGGACCTATAATTTCAGCAATTTGGAATGGTCCAAGCCACATCCATTGGAATTTAGAATGTTTGCCTTTTTCTTCGTGAGCCTTATCCCATTTCAATACTCAATCTCCCATTTGAAAATCCTTCTCAGATACCATGTTTGAATCGAAAGAGGCCTTTACTAATGCTTGATGATGAGCATGTGTAATTTTACCGTGTTCTCATTGCTCTTCTAGCTTAAAAATCTGCAATTGTCTTATTGTAAAGATGAAGATGGTGTTTCTTCAATAAATTGTATTAAAGCTAATGTATTAAAGCTAAAGAAGGAATTGCTAGATGAGTTGGGAGAACTACTTCTTTCCCATAAACTAAATTAAAGGGAGAAGTGCTAATGGAATCTTTTTGAGTTATTCGGTCTACCCACAGAGCATACATCAAAGGTTTGTGCCAATTTTTATGGTTCTGATCAATAATTCTCTTAATGATTATGATTATGATTTTATTTGTTGATTCAGCCAACTCGTTCCCTTGTGGGTATTAACTGGTAGAATATTTAAGTTTAAAACTTCTTTTAAGTGCAAATTCAATCATAGCATTGCCAAGAAAACATGATGCATTATCAAACATTAAAGCAGAAGGTAAGCCAAACCTGGTAATTATGAACTGATCTATGAAATCAATGACATGTTCGGCATTAGCTCTCTTGAGAGGAACTGCTTCTACCCATTTAGTAAAATAATCCGTAGTTGTAAGGATGTACCTATGTTGTTTAGAAGAGTGAAGAATGATCTCACCTATTATATCCAATACCCATTGCTCAAATGGTTGGTCGATATTGATTGGTTGCAATGGCAATGATGGTTTTTTCTGTCTTCCAGTAGCAGTTTGAGAAACTTGACATTTCCTTACATAGCTATATGCATCTTTAAATAGTGTAGGCCAATAGTATTATGTGCGCAAAAATTTAAGTGCTATTGCATCTCCTGCATAATGTCCACCTACTGGTCCATCATGGAGTTCCTGCAACACTTTTTCAGCTTCAGATTTCTCAAGACATCGAAGAAGAACATAATCATAATTCATCCTAAAAATTACATTGTTTATAAGTTGATATTGTTTGGTTTTCAATCTTAGGGCTCTTTTCTTTGTATGATTCAGATTTGAAGGAGCATATCTATTTTTTAAATAAAACATGATATCAACATATTTTGATTCAATATCGTTTAGGCTTACCTCATACTTTTGTACCTCTTGATTGGGAGATGGTATTTCTGATATAAGTGATGCTCCAGCCAACATTCTGCAAAAGCCTTGACCTTTTACAATATTTGTTGGCTTGATCTTAGCATCGTATTCTTGTAGGGCAGTGACCCAATTTGCTCTCTTTTCACCCACACCTTTATGTATCAAGAGATTTCTTACCGCTGGAAATGGCACTATTATCTTTGTATGGATTTTAAGAAGAAAGGGTCTAAAGTGTTTGATCGCTTTGAAACAACATAAGTTTGTTTCTCAACGTCAAAATAATTTAATTTAGCCCCTTGTAGATTCGAACTAAAGAAGGCAATTGGGGCTTCCGCTTTGTCTTGATTGGCTTGTGTGAGTATTGCAGCATATGACTTCTCAAAGGTGAATGTATACAAAATGAAAGGATCAGAAAAAATTGGAGTTGCTAGGGATGGGGCATTAACAATTGATTGCTTAATCAGATTGGACGCTTCATATTCTACTTGACCCCATTTAGAGAGTGAATTTTTCTTGATCATTGCTTGTAATGGTGACACAATTCTTGAGAAGTCTCGGACAAATCTTTTCACAAAATTAATTTGGCCAAGGAAGGATTGCATTGCTTTTTTATTATGCGGTAAGGATATTTCGGTAATTTCCTTAATCCTATCTGGATCAATATAGATTCTAGATTTAGACACTATAAATCCAAAAAGTTTCCTTCACCTAATACAAAAAATGATTTTTTTGGATTAAGTGAAATCCCATACCTTTGACAACGTTGGAAGGTATGTTTTAAGTCTCTGAGGTGATTACTACGTTTTTTAGAATATATCGTTATGTCATCCAAGTAAATCACCACTGATTTGTTTACTAATCCCTTAAATGCAATATCCATGGCCCTTTGAAATGTGGCGCCAACATTAATCAGCCCAAAAGGTATCTTTTGATATGCATAAATACCTCATTTGGTTCTGAATGTGGTTTTTAGCTGATCATCCGATGGACCAAAACTTGGTTGTAGCCAGAGAAACCATCTAGAAAAGACATCAATTCTGATCCCACAATTTCTTGCAATATTTGTTCCCTAGGAGGAAGAGGAAAATTATCCTTTTGGTAGGCTTTGTTAAGATTTCGAAAGTCAATACAAATTTGAATGTATCCATTTTTCTTTCTGACTGGAACCAAATTGGAAACCCAGCTAGAATGTCGAACGGGAAAAATGATTTTAGCTTTCAATAATTTATTGAGTTCAGACTTAATCTAACTTTCTAGATTAGGATGGATCTTCCTCAGCTTGTGCTGGATTGGTTTTTCATCAGCTATCATCGGGATAGTATGCTGAATGAATGAAGTGTCATAAGTCTTAAGGTCATCGTAATTCCAAGCAAAGACATTTTTATATTGTTTCAGGTGTCGAACAAAGGCTAATTTTATTTTATTTTATTTTATTTATTTATTTATTTTTTTCTGCTGGGGCTAGACCAAGACCTAAATTGATATTCTGTGGCTTAGTATCCATTTCTAGACTTACTAATTCATATTTCATAGTTGAAATTTGAAGTTTTGAATTGGTAGATCTTTTGAATCTGTCCTTTAAATCGTATAGGTCTTCCAACTTGACTACATATTTTGGTATGGAATTATTGGTGCTCTCTTGTTGTAATTGCTTGTCATGTTGGTCCTCGTCAATTATCTGATTAATGTAAGATCTTTCTGATGTTAGGAAACTTACAATATCAGGGTCATCGTTAAAAATTCTCCAGTTGGTAACATTATCAAGGATGGAGGGCCTAAAGATCAATTCGATTGAGAATCTGTTTGGGCTATAGTCTTATGAAAGAATGAGCTTGGAAGCTACATTAGCCAGGAGATCAGCACTAGCATTTGGAGTCTGGGAATGGATGAAATATTGAATGCTATAAAATGTTCAGTCAGGTCTTGTACTAAAGATTGATAATGCTTTCAATGAAATGATAGACAATGTATAGTATTGTGTACTTGTTTAATAACAATCTCAGAATCTCCAAAGACTTGTAGATACTTGATGTCTAGTCTGATTGCTTTGTACAACCCTTGTACTAAAGCTTCGTATTCTGCAGTGTTGTTTGTGCAATAAAACTCGAGTCTACAGGTTAGCATGGTTTTATTTCCTTCTGGACTAACTAATACACATCCTGCTTCTGCTCCATCATTAGACTTAAAACCATCAAAAAATAATTTCCAAAACAAAGAGTTATTTACATGACTATCTACAAAATTAACGCATTTAGAACTGTCTGTGTGAGAAAAAATTTCTGTTTGAGACAAAACATAATTTTTTTTTTTTTTTTTTTTTTTTTTTTTTTTTTGTAAGCTGAGGTGGGACTCTTTCTATTACTTTATAGAAAATAAAACAGAACATAGTTCGAGAACATAATAACTCGCCCTCATGGGGAAACCGAGTATTTTAACCATCAAAAATTTCTAATCGCCGACCAAAAATAGAAGGCCCAAAGTCTGATTATCTTTGCAAGATGAACTAAACAGTCTTGAGTACTCCTAATCCTACTAGTCTGCATAAAGTAAATTCCCTTATCTAGAACATGCAAAAAACTATATTTAACTAAATTATGTATTTTCGTATACATATCTTTCCTCAGACATCTTCAGTTGCAGGTTGATGGTTTGCTCCTCCGTCTACTCCCTGATGTTCTCCCTTCAAAAGCTGTTGTAATTCATCCAGTTTCTTCTCTTGTCTTTCTAGAGCAATGTGAATGAACCTCAGTTCCCTACGCAGCTCAGGGCCTCCCTGCGCTATTTCCACCATCTCAGTAGCAATTTGCTCTAGTGCTTTTGCCAATAACCTTTTCATTACCCAGTAAATGTGGAGAGATTACTTGAACAGAGACATTCTGCCCCTGGTATTGCCCGGGTCCTGCAGTAAGAATTCCCAATCCTCCATTTCTTCATCAGATTGGCCTTGTAAAGACTCCTCCTCTAGATGCTGCATAATTCTTCTGACCTCTGGGTTTGTATTCTGCTGATAAGCTCTCTCAGCCTGGTGAATTTTCTGCTCCATCGATCTCCTTGTTTTTTTTGCTGGTGCCGCTTCCTACTTGGAATTCTCGCCTTTGTCACCTGCAATCTTGCTCTGCCTCCGACCTCTCATACCACCCGTGTCCGTCCTGCTTCCTGATCCCTTATCATTTCTTCTCCTGCCATATCTTCTTACGCGCTCCTCCTGCGATGCTGGCTGATCCTCTTTCAACTGCTGGTTCCTAGCGCCTATAGATATGTCCTGGGCTTTATACTTCATGTAGGCTTCGCGACAGGGATCTACGTCCTCAGAATCATCCTCAATCTCAAAAATTTCTGCCGGGGAATCCTCTTTCGCAGCAGCCTTGCCTTTCCTTTCCCTGTTCTTGTCAGCTGCAATATTCAGCTCCTCCGCCACCCTAGACTTCATCCTGGTCTCCATGCTATCTCTAGTTATACCACGGGGTATGTTCTGGTGCCGGTTAAAAATTTTCTTGTCTCGTTGTTTCGCTACTGTCCTGACCTTTGCGCTCTGAATTGGAAAGAAACAAAACTGCCGCCTTTCCTTACCCGTCTGGGTCCTTATAGCTTTTCTATCATCAAAGTATGCCACTATATAGGCGATGCAATGCCGCCAATTATTAGCTGGGATGTTGCCTCTCCTGGCCATCAGTCCTTGTTTATTGTTTACCATCTGAAGATCTGACATTCCGCTCCACCATCCTCTCCGATCGCATGCATTAATTATTTCACGGTGGGAGTGATCCTGAGATATCTTCCACGCACGCCGTCGGTGTACTGCACGGTGCATTACCATCATATCATCCCTCTGTCCAAACTGACCTGCATTCATTAACCGGGACCTCCAGTCCCATTCACCTATCCAACTCATTAATTCTGACATTCTCGCGCGTTGCTTGATCATGATCCTCATTTATAATCATTGCCAAGTCTACCCAATCCCTGCTGGCACAAACCGCTTTCCATTGGTTGTCTACCATGCTGTCTCGTCCTTTACAGCCCCAGTTCGCCAAGAAGTCGGCCGCGCGGTTCCCATTCCGCCTAACATGGTAAAATAATTTGTAATCAATCCTTCTTAGCATACCTGCTATCTCTTGGACAATTCCGGCAGTCCTCCAACTACTTGTAATCTGTTCCCCATCTCTTCCATTGCTAAGTTTCTTCAATATTTCAATCGCAATCTGAGAGTCACCAACTATTTCCAAGCTTGTATAACCATTTCTGATTGCAATCCTCAGCCCCTGGTGGATCGCCCAAAGTTCCGCCTCATTATTCGTCATTTCCCCGCCCCATTCAGCATAAATCCACCTTACATGTTTCTGACTATCGCAAAAAATGCCTCCGAAACCAGCATTGCCAGGATTCCCTTTCGATGCTCCATCAAAATTTAATTTGATGAAGTTATCTCTGGGATAGACAAAGTTATCTGGGTTTTGGGCTCGCGCACTATGCCTGCTACCTTGCTTATGATAAACCATCTCATACTTTAAGTTTAAACTGTTCAGGATCATCTCCTCTGTTTGGTTCACTTTCCAGTCCTCCACGTCCCATTTCTCCACCAAGATTGTTTCCCTCATTAGACTGACCGCTCGTTTCCATATAATTTCCGAGTCTTTGGCTTTGTCCTGGAAGATCCGACGGTTTCTTTCTTTCCAGACCATCCATAGCACGAAGCCTGCAATAAGATCCCAAGCTCTGCTAACAACTTTACATTGGAATTTCTCCTGATTCCATTGGAAAATGATTGCGTTAATGTCTCTGAGAACTATCTCCGATTTACCGAATATCTTTCTTATATCCATCCATAATTTCTTAGTG
The DNA here is from genome assembly GCA_000404065.3 of Pinus taeda. Taxonomy (NCBI): domain Eukaryota; kingdom Viridiplantae; phylum Streptophyta; class Pinopsida; order Pinales; family Pinaceae; genus Pinus; species Pinus taeda. The sequence goes on along the minus strand of APFE031057899.1, from coordinate 836 downwards.
AACGAACAGTTAATTAGGAGGTGATTACGGGTCTCTTCTTCGTTTTTACAGAGACAACATCTGAGACAAAACATAATGTTTTAAATAAGGGGAAGTATGAGCATTAAAATTTCCTAAGAAAGAGTCAACAGAATAGTTGCCAATTATATTGTTGCTGTATGTTATAGGTTCATTTTCTCCTTCAAGTTCCGTCACTATATATTTTTTATGTGTTTCTCGCTCAACCTTTATCTGATTTGGTTTACCATTGTAAGGGAGCCACATATGTGACCAGTCGGTCGCAAAGTATCCATGAAGCTTTTCAGACCAATCCCTGCTAAGAATTAAACCATAACATTCAGGAATGTCTGCGACTAAAATATCAATGACTTGACATACCTTTGGATTCGATGAGAGCCTTATGGTCACTTGATTTAGTTCACCAATCACTTCAACCTACGATCGGTCTAGCTGAACTATGCGTACTGCAGATTTTTGAGGTTGGACGTTTAACTTTGCACAAATTGTTTTAGGCAAAATATTAGATGAAGCACCTGAATCTACCAAACAATTATGCAAATTTTTATTGAAACTTTCGTAATTAAAGAGGAATGGAAGAGTATGGGATTTTGACATACCTCCAATTAAAGCAATATCATTTGGGTCAACTTCACTTGCCATACTAGTTGGAGGTCTTCCCATTTCATGAGAAGCTTGCGAGATTACAGTGGCAGGAAGAGGTGTAACGGGTACTACATGTAACTCTTTCAAAAGTAATTTCTGTTGATGTTTTAATCTGCTCAGTTCATGAAAAGTAATGTTGGCCCTAGTATTTTTCATGTCTTCAACGATATTAT
>APFE031057889.1:0-19494 GCA_000404065.3 Pinus taeda | reverse complement strand
TCAAGTCTTGTCACTTCTCACAAGTCCCGGAATGAGTCCTCCAAGGTGTAGGAGAGGGGTAACAGGGACGGTGAAAAATTACTGTGTAACAGATGCCCCCTAAAGCATGAGGCCCGAGAGAGAGGGGTGAAGTGCTTTACAAGAACATGTGTGAGTGAAAACACTGCCGCCGGAGAACCTGCGAAAAGAAGTACAACTAATATCTCAAGTACATGATATATGTGGTATGGGCGCAACCATCCATAACAGAGTATATATAAAAACTGGATCCTAGGTATGGACGCAACCATCCGATGAGGATCAATAAATGGACTTAGGTATGGTCGCAACCATCCAATAAATGAGTCATGTAATGATTACAATAATCCACAAAATGCAGCCCGGATTTCAATATGCACAATCTGGGGTCTTGCGCTCCAACTCGACCCGAACACAGTACAAGTTCAGGCATGTGAATATAGGAGTCGAAGTCGAACATGCATGAACATCGTCTGATTACCAGTGAATGAAGAAAATGGTTAACAGACGCGAGAGGTACCACCAATAATGACAATGGTCCTCAAGGTACTATAGGTACAAACCACGGCGTGCGAATCAATGAGTCGGTGTCGAACACCCGCAGAATCATCTGATCGGAGGCCAATGATGAAAACCTCTCGTCGAACACGAAGAACCTGCCATTGAGGCATGCAGGCTCCAAGGTACCGGAAGGGAGTCTCTAGGTCACGTTCCTGGATAATGAGCTGAAGTCGACAGGAAGTGATCTTTATCGAAGGTGGGCCATAATGTTTCCCACATCATCGACATGAGATGGAAAGAGACAATATGTTTTGTGTGAAATATCAGAGGGAGGTTATACTTGCAGAGGCTAAATTCTCTTGAACATATCGGCGGTACAATGATGGATTTGGCAGTATTTGAGGTCAAATGATCAAAGGTCATGACGACAGGACAATGAGCAGATGAATGGTCAAATAGGATAACCCAAACCCATGGAGGCAAATGTGAAATGAGAAGAGATATCCCCACCCAGACACGAATGCAAACAGTGCCATGTTCAAGAGCGACATACTGCCAATGACGACGATTATGATTCCTTTATTTCCCCCACCATTTCTGGCGAGTACCCCAGTTATTTTTGGATGACAAGCTTGACGGGGATAGCATGTGCTTGAGGAGCGTCATTTCGACAGAATCCGATGTCATTAAGTTTTAACGAGTCTGACAAAGGAAAAACGCGGTGTCTTTTCACGTCTAGAGAGTTTGAAAAGACAGCTGAAAAGAAAACCCCAGGGGGGTGATTTTTCATAAAGTCGTGTCTTTTAAGCCCGAAAAAGTATAAAACGATGCTTGAAAGAACCGCCCGATCATTAAAACCGAGGAGTAATTTTCGTGAATAGTGACTTTGACCTGAAAAAGTAAAAAGGCAGTCAAAAGTACGTCATTTTAGCGCCAGTAACGAGTGTGAAATGACAAACACCCGGCAATCTTTATTAATTTAAGCGGTCGAAAAAATAGCTTTAAAAGCGACCGCCTCTCATTCCTTTTGATGAGCTGAAAGGAGGCTCGGCGATATTTTCTTGTTTTATGTCGGAAAAGAGCTTAAAGATGACATTTTTGGGACCAAGTGTATATAGATCTGCCGCGACTTTGCCGGTTCTGAGGACCTGCACAAGAAAACCACCCATGTAAACCCGTTCAATATGTCGAAAAACATAGTAAAACATGCATCAAGGCATAACATAGTGACATTAGGATTAAATTCATGATAAAAGCTGACAAAACCCACTTTTACAAAGTTAATTAGAAACTTTTTACCATAAATAAAGGGGGTAAAAAATCATTTTCACCATTTTACCAGTTGAGCTTTGGAGAACGTTGTGGAACTACAAAGTTGACGGAGCGAATTCTTCATCGTGTGGACGCCATCCTTCCGATAGCTGATTCCAGGTAGGTTCCTCTTGCCCTGCGCTTTATTTCAAGCCTATTTTCAAGAATTTCACCGTAGGATTTGATCATTTGGCCAAATTTTTTGAGCGTAGGTGTGCTCTCGGTCAGCGTGGATTCGCCCATCGGGTCCGCGCTGACCGATTTTACCAACACACACCACTTTCCGGGTCAGCGCGGAAAACCCATGTTCTTCCGCGCTGACCCAGAGAAAAATACAAAGGGCCGCCATTATCAGCGCGGCTGTTTTAGAAACAGTCACGCTGGTGCCGTGAAAATCAACTTTCAAGAATTTCAATGGATAATCTTCAATGATTGACAACCTAATGCTTTTGGGTGATCATGCAGGACACAATGGCCTTTGTGTGTCAAGAGAGGGCCCACGATAATGAAGATATGGCCGCTTTCGCTAATGCCGGATGTCGAAATGCAATGCGGGCATGTGGTTTGCTCAAATTCTTTCTCACTCCATGCTTGAGGGCTCAGCCAGACCTCCTAGAGCTCTTGATCAGAGCCTGGAACCCAGTGGATGGGAAATTTACGATCCGAGGCCGTGACATAGAGTTTGAATCCTCGGATATCTATTTTTTGAATGGATTGTCTCGCCGAGGTGTGATGCCCATCTTGGAGGGGCAGCGACCTAGCGGTGAGACGCTCGACCAACTCATGGCCCGAGTGTGCCCACAATCGCAGAAGACACGGAGCGGGAAAGCAAGCATTCCATCAGTGGTTGCTGGTGACATAGTCCTCCGCACTATACTCTTTCTAGTGACGCGGGCAGCAGGTAGTCTGGCCAACCATGAGGCCTCAAAGGCCAACCTGTTGCTAGCTCTCGAGTGCTTGGAGCCCACAGTTTTCAACTGGGCAGCAGCTGTGACCAACAACATGAAGAGACAATTGAGCAACTGCCGACGTGGAGAGTCAAAGCAGTTTGGCTATGGATCGCTCTTACTCCCGCTCATGTTCGAGCGGGTGCCATCCCTTCAGCTGCAGGCCATGGTGGTGGACCCGCCTAACAATCCACGGGAGATGAGGGCCACCAAATGGGCCCGGGTCATGCCACGTGGAGGTGGCGGTCACTCAGTGTCCTGGGGCGTTTTCTTTCGAGAGTGGCTAGATCGCCAGGTTATCTTTGTTGAGGACTGGCCATACGCCAGTATCGACTTCCGTGGTGATCCCGACCTGCCACTGCCTACGGGAGAGCAGTGGGATGATGGAGGTAAAACACTTGATCTCTTTTTGATTTTTTATCTTTTGTAATGTTTTTGAATTTTTTCATGTACATGTCCTAATAAATGCTATGCTGTGCAGATGTGGGACCTGTGAGACCCCTTGGCCTGGCCCCAGAGGCACGGAGAGAGGGGAAAGGTGCTGCGATCTTGGCCTTAGCTCCTGCAGCAGGTGACCTGATAGAGACTGTGCTACACAACCTTGAGGGCTTACTGGCAGGAGTCCCAAATTACCAGGGGATCGAGGAGGTCCCCCTAGCTGCACAGATCCATACAGTGGGTGTAGAACCTAGGATACTCCGCCATTTAAGGCGGGTGGCACGAGCAGTGGCGTGCTACAGAGAGCATAACCTACCGTAGTAGACGCCTAGGTTTTATTTTCTATTGTTGTTTTTGAGATACGTAAGTCTCAAATTTACTGAGGATACTGGCTTTATTCAGACATGTACACTTATTTTTTGAGCGCCTTAGTGGGCCACATGAGATATATGTTGATCAATAAATGGAGTGGGGTAGTTGTCCTTTGGACAAGCTCTGTTGATATCACGGTAGTCAACGCAGACACGAATGGTGCCCTCTTTTTTATCGACAGGGACAGTGTTTGAGACCCATTTTGTCAGTGGGATAGGATAGATAAATCCCCCCTTAAGAAGCTTTTCCACCTCTCTGCTTTGATGGCTGCCGCCTTATGGGGGTGCACGGGGCGCAAACGCTGGCGAACAGGTTTGGCCCCGAGATACGTTGGTATCTCGTGCACTACTATAGATGGATCAATACCAGGCCTTTCTTCATAGGGCCATGCAAAGACATCGCGAAATTCGCGAAAAAGTGCGATATAAACCTGAATCTCCTCAGGAGTGCAGGTCACTCCTATGTAAATATTCTCGACAATCCCTGCCTTAATAGAGATGTCAATTGGTTGTGTCTGTGTGATGTTCCCTAAATTCCCTTCGGACGATGTGTGATAAATCTAAATGGGCGTCTGAAGGGGTTGAGAAGGGAGACATGGAGCAAACCGCTCAAGACAAAGCAATGTTTCCCGAAAGGTAGGGAGAAAGGAGGAACAGTGGTGAAGAGGAAACCACGGACGTTCGTCCAGAGACATAGTCTCTATAATAGCTTCATCGGAAGGAAATATTTCCTTCAATGGATCCGAGGAGGTGTATTCTCCTAACCAAGGGGGGAAATCATCTGAGTCGAGAGCCCCACTCGTGGCGATGGGTTGATCATGAGAGGCCGATGCAGCGATAATTTCGATGTAGTTGAGCTCGGCTGGACTCAACAGCATCTCCTCACCCCAAGGTTCTATCTGGTCGATGGAAGGAAGGATCCAAGGATCAGAACGAACCGAGATCATAGAGATCGAGGCGAAGTTGGGAGGTGGGAGGGAAAAAACACCCATAAGGGTGGGTTCTTTGAAGAGCCCGGCTTTCAAACGGAACTGAGGTATGCTCAACGAAGGGTACGTTTCCCTCAGAAGAGGAAGAGAAAAAAGAGAGTTGATCGACCGTGACAATTTCCCTTGATGGGGGAAACGAATGACACGGAAGAGGGACGAAGCCACAGCACGCATAGCGTACGTCCAGCTCCGGCCTAGAAGGAGGTTATATGTGAGATTTGCGTCCACAACCTCGACTTTTACTTCTACAGTCTTCCCTTATAAGGTAATCGGTAGCCGTTGAAGGATACCATAAGGTCGAGATTCTCTCCTGTCGAATGCTTCCAAGGTCGTTGGGGACTGACTCAGCGTCGGAGACCCGATGGCTTTCCAACATGCAATAGACATAATGCAGGTTGATGCGCCCTCATCAATGACTGTACGATGGATCGTTTTAGAATTGATGACGACTTGAATGAGGAAACTATCTGATGAGGCATTCGAGGAACATGGCTCTCGAGGTCGAAGGTGATTAATCCGAGTCCTTTGCGATTTCCACCGATGGCCGATAGCAGGACTTCCTTGTGGGGGCAGCTCTAAGGACCTCTAAGGCGGACAAGCAGACGAGCCTGCGCTAAGTCCTCCACGATGCTGTAGTGCTGGGGAGCATGAGCATTCGGGTTATAAGAAGACCTCCTGAGTACCCCTTTGGGAGGGGGTCGGATTGTCATCTCAACACTCGGTCTCTCGATATGGAGAGGACCAGAGCTGGACGGAGGAGCACTTGAGGGAACCTCTGGCTCCTTCCCGCGGACGATGGATACTCGTTAGCTCGAGTTGTTACATGAATAGGAATAGTTCCAGCCATGAAGACCTGGGAACCGAAGGGAGAAGAAGAGGGGTCAGCCACCATCTGGGTTTGCTGAGAGGGAAAGGGTTCTTTCAGGACCGCAGGGACCCCAGGAGCACCTTTCAACAAACAACTAACTTCGGACCACCTAGGGCAGTCCTTAGTGTAGTGATCTTCCTCACAAATGAGGCAATAATACTTAGGTTTGCGTTTAGCTCCTTCCTCGGCAGGAGGTTTAGAGGATTCCTGCTTGGGTTGCTCGGATTTATTTTTCCCTTTCCCTTTTTCCTTTTTCTTTCATTTCGAGGTCTTGCCCTCCGTGGTGGACTGAACGGCGTTGACCTCGGAGGTGTTACCAGAATTTAGAACACCCTGGGAAGTGTTTCGTTGGATGCACTAGACTTTTGCTTCCCAGGATTCGATGATTTTTTAGAGGCCTGGTTTACAGAGCCAATGACTCCATCAACAGATGGCTTGGGTGGAGCCTTGGATGTACCAGGCCTGGGGGCGTCCGGCAAGTACTCATACAAAGTACCAGACTAGGAATAAACTAAGTCTAGGTACTAAGCGCGTGCGATTGCTTGCTCTTCAGTTACACAGGCTCCCATGGCGATGTCCCGCGCAATCTTGGGGATAAAGGAAGTTGTAAACCAGTCGGTGAGGAGTTGATCAGGTATCCAGAACTTGATCAATCTGCGACGCCTTCTCCACTCATGAATATGATCGGAGATATGTGTAGCAGTATCCTGCTTAAGAGACGTGAGGAGGTGAGTCCCCGTCTCATACCAAATGGGTAACTGAAAATGAGTCAAAAATGCCATAGCCAACAAATTGAAATCTTGGAACGACGCTTGAGTTAACTCAATGTACCACTTAGCTGCCGAACCAGTGAGGGTCCTCTGAAAGAGGCGAAGCCGGATCGAATCGTCGAGCCATGAATTTGACGAACACCATAAGTGATATGTCATCACATGAGCTTGAGGGTCTTCCCCGGCTTTCCCATCGAATTTGGGACAGTCACTTGGTATTTTGGTTGGAACTGGCGGCCACTGTGGGTTGTGCAGAATGGGATCATTCGTCAACTTTGACAGATCGAGCAGTTCCAACGTCGCTAAAAATGGTAGCTGAGGATTAAAAGACATTTGTCCCGGATACGAAGTAGAACCAGAATTCCATCCAGTTCCTGGTTGCCCCCATTGCCCTTGTCCCGATGGGCCAGGCCCAAATGGGCCTTGTCCAGAAGGATTTTGACCGTAGGGATTATTCCCAGAACCGGGTTGTCGATTCTGCCCCCCAGCGCCCCATTGGTTACCATACTGACCAGCAGGTTGTTGATAATTTTGATAGGGATTACCCTGTGGCTGTTGGTAATTTTGGTACGGGGTATATTGATTTTTCCCCTGGGGTTGTTGGTATCCGTACTGACCCTGAGAACCAGGCGGCATTTGATAACCAGATTGGGATTGATACCCACCTGAATGCTGGGGTTGGGATTGATACCCACCCGCATAAGGAGGTTGGGCCTAATACCCACCTGAATAAGGAGGCTGGGATTGATACCCGCCAGAATATGGAGGCTGGGATTGATACCCGCTAGAATACGGAGGCTGGGATTCATACCCGCCAGAGTATGGAGGTTGGGATTGGTACCCACCTGAGTAAGGAGGTTGGGATTGGTACCCACTTGAATATGGAGGTTGGGATTGATACCCACCTGAATACGGATGCTGGGATTGATACCCACCTGAAAGAGGAGGTCGGGATTGGTACCCGCATGCATGCTGAGCCGTCTGGCCAGAAGGTTGTCCTGGTCGGATCTGAGACGACCCCGTTCGCCCAGAAGGTTGAGCTTGCTGAGTGAGGGGCTGCCCTTGTGTAACCGAGGATTGTCCTTGTTGACCAGAGGGTTGCTGAGCAGTAGGCCGGCCTTGCTGCACGTAAGGTTGGCCCCCTTGCCCAGAAGGGTTGCCTTGCTGGTTTACGGGTTGACCTTGCTGCCCATAAGGTTGTCCTTGGTTCCCATAAGGTTGCCCCGAAGGGTAGCCTTGCTGGGTACCTGGTTGACCTTGTTGGGCGTTGGGTTGTCCCGGGTTTCCATAAGGTTGCCCAAGATATGTAAAAGCCAAACCACTAGAGACCAAAGGTTGTCCCTGATTGGGTTGTCCTTGTGGGCCTCCCTGTTGACCTAGGTAATTTTGACCAGCATACTGCTGCCCATGATTAGGCTGCGAGTAGGGCTGTTGACCCTGGTAGGGTGGTCCTTGCTGTCCTTGTCCCGGATGGTACTAGCCCCCACCATAGCCGGTGGTACCCCAAGCCACGTTCAATGGAACGGAAATCTCATCATAAGGTATTTCAGGCAAGGAGGTAAACAAGTAATGATTCTCAAGATCATAATATGGGCCTTGCTCATTTGGGTTCTGGACATTACGCAAGTATTGAAAATATGCCTCCTCTACCGTCATATGATCGGAAGAAGGAGGAGCACCACTTGCGGGGTGCACAACTCTAGAAGCAGGTGACGGTTGACCACTTTGAGTTGGGCCTCGAGATGGGCCTGCGGCAGAAGTGACAGTTGATGACGCTGTGACGGTACTAACAACTGGAGTTGACGCCGCGACACAAACGGTCGGGTTGGAGGGGACTGTTGTAACAGCAGTATGATGGACTTGGGAAACAAACGGTCCTGTGGTAGGGACGATGTTTTGATCCCAAACGGAAGAGGAAGCTGCCGAGTTCATAGCATCCCTCAAAGATTTGTAGCGCGCCGGCACCGTGACGCCCAAAGACGTAACGGTGTAGGGCGTAGAGATGATGGGGGATGTCGCCGGAATGGGAGTATCTATACTTGACATAACGGACGGGCCACTCGACACAGGAGAAGTGTCGCCCATATCGGAAGAAGCCATCGGAGATGGGGTACCGATAGGAGTGGCAGGAAAATCCTCGTCAGAGGGCTCCCAAATAGGATTGTAAAAGAACTCGTAGAAATCGTCCTCTGGAGCTCGAGAATTCAACGGTTGGATGCTCAGAACAATGGGAAGAGCGTCACAGACCGGAGTTTCAGGGGCAACAGAAGATGGATACCCTTCACCACTTGGGATAGAAGATGGAGTTGATGGATCCGCTAGGATGACCAAACAAAGACCCTAAGCAAGCTAACGATAAAAACCTACTCAAAACTAAACGCACACAAGATCTAACCAGGTAAAGTTATCGTGGCCAAATGAATTTTTAAGACACAGGAACTGAACTTGACCTTTTCATGTTCGAGAGTCGAGAAAAGGACGAAAAGATGACTCTATCTCCTTCGAATGTTTAATGAGCACGAAGTGACAAGACCTCACTTACACCTTTTCTTTTAGGGGTCCGAAAAGGATCAAAAGTGGACTGCTCTGGAGATTCTAAGCAAAAGGTTTACCAAGCAAACCCGTAAAAACTGCTTATACACCTTGGCAATCGTAATGAGAACCAAGGACTTTCCGTACTGCAGTCAATCTTCCCGAATGCTGTGTTCGGTGCGTTACGGTTCACAAGGCGGCAGACTCAGCTTCCTATGGATAAAGGATGCAAACCTAGTGGAGTCTCCCCATATATACGCGACGGTATGTGGGAGCCCAAATCCGTGCTAGACCACAATTGAATCACACCAGGAGGAATCACCCAACCTTAGTGTGAAAACAAGAGTGACTAGGTTTGACGACGCCGGAGCACGTCTCTAGCCTAGACCTCTAGATATTTGCGTTAAGTTCCAATGCGTTTTTAGATAAATTTGGTTTATTTTACGGTTGATCTTGAATTAAGTTTTGATTTCAGGTCCTACCGTATGATCTCTCAAAAATACTTATATGCAACTACATGCCAAAGAACACCATTTCGTTCGATGAATTCTAACTATGAGAAGGTTAGGAATTTCTCAATCAAACAAAACGAACTCAAGCAATCAAACAACCTAATGCAACTAACAGCAAGGAAATGAAACTTTTCTTTTGAAAACACAAATCAACGAAATGTCATTTTCCTTTTAACTATTAAATGCAAAAGATGCTAGTTTGCTTTTCTTTTCAATGGCACAAAAGTGTTTAAAATGATTTTAAGAGACAGCTACATCAAGCAAAGAAATGAAATTATTCAATGCAAACACAAGAAAGTTCCCAAGACACTAAAAACCAGTTTCCCAAATCAAAGGAAAACAAAGGCTTATGAGCTATGTGATCTAAGCTCAACAAGACAAAAAGGAATTCAAAGGAGGAAGGCAAATCGCTTGGAAGACAACCAAAACACTTCCAACAATCACCAAGTGAATGTGAAAAACAAATCTGAAGTTGGCTAGTCAAGCAAGAACACAAGATCCCAAGCGGAAGGCTTGACACACACATGGCCACTAGATGCCCTAGGGCTTGAGTGCGAAATCAATGGAGAAAAGCAAACACCCGGAGGATAAGAGTTCAAAACCAGACAAATGACGATTCAACACACTCCAGCAACTGTAAAAGTTAAGGCAAAATCCAAAGCAAGCAGTGAAAGCGAAAAGGAAGGCTTTGCAAAACCGAAAAACAAGTAATAAACGAACCCTCGCGGAACAAGATTTCGCAAGCAGGTATGTCACGGTTCAGACAAAATAAAACAAGTCAAAAGCCAAGTGGAAAGAGCAGGGGACAGTGAAACCAAGAGGTTCAGGAAGCAAATTTGGACAAAAATGAATTCTACAGGATCAGCGCGGGTGACCCTCAGCAACAAAGCGATGACAAGACAACGCGCGTAGCAACTTTGCGCTGTCAGCGCAGAAGGACACGGATAAAGGGCGATGGCCCGAAAACAAGGTCAGCGCGACTGTTAAATGTACAAGCGCGATGACAGGGAAAGAAAAGAAACAAATGTGCGATGTCAGCGCGACTGTTCTGATATAAACCGCACTGAAGCTAAAAATCAGGCAAAATCGAACCAAAAAATCCCAAACCAAGGCAACAGCCTTTTAAAACAATTAAAGCATTTCCCAGAGTGAACCAGGAAACCAAAAACAGAGAACTAATCCCCAATCTTTGACAAGAGAGTGACAATCAAACTCAAAACAAGGATGAACAACAAAAGACACAAGCAACGATCCCCAGCGGAGTCGCCAAATTGTTGGAGAGGTAAATCCCCTCTACGGATAGAGGCGATCCCTACTAGCCCTGAACGGGTCTAGCAACAAGCAATCAATGCTACTCTGCAAGTTCCTAATTGTCATTAACAAGTGGGTAATGAACACCTACTTGGATTCCAGCGCTATTTGTTTGATGAAGAGATGTCGCTCTCACTCCTTCGCTCTGGTCGGTCACGATCCTCCACTATCCTCGCGGATGACACTTGCACAGCAAAGAGAGACAAACACAAGCATGAAATCTAGTAAAAAGCAATTATCATCAGTCAGAAAGGATGTAATTCACATTAACATGATAAGGCAATGAGATGGAACCTAACAGAGTCATCTATCTTTTATTAATCAAAACTGAGAAAGTACAACCAATGTCTGACGCTGAGTCCTTCTCAGAGGGCCAGCCAGCAAGTCTCATAAGCATTCACCCTTGAGGTAGATCTCCCAAAGACAAACAACTCTCTCTCCCACACAAGGCAACAAACTTCATAACCTTCCTTAAGCTCTCTAACAATCCACACTCAACACACAAATGCCTATTAAGAGCAGCACTAAAGCACTATGAATTCCTCTATGTCAAAGTCTATATGTCAAAACTAGCTGCTCATGGCAATGTGGAGGCTTATATAGGAGAGGGATTCTCCATGGGTGGTGGAAGGATAAGCTTATCTCCAAGAAAGGGGGCTCATAAGACGAGAAACAGACATGCCATAGAAGGGAGGGCGACCTTTACAAGCCAACAACCAGGTCTGGAGTCATCTGGAAGGCTGGCTGTTAGAACAAACTCGCCCAAACAGGATCAGCGCGGGTGCATAACTGGACTGGCGCGCTGACATCGCATCTCAATAACAGAAGAGGTCTCGTCAGCGCGTTTTAATATAAGCGAAGGGTGCGCTGGCTATGAAATTCGGTCAGCGCGGGAAACCCGTGTGCTTCCACGCTGGCAGCGCACCAATTGCACTATCATCCGCCAGTCAGCGCGGTTATTTTAATAACATTCGCGATGATCCAATAAACTTAGGCAAAGAGGGTTTTTTGGTCATTTCATAGAGCATGAGCATGATGGATTTGATTTCATGACACAGTAGGGAGACTGATAAGGAGACAGTGACAAATTACTGTGTAACACTAGGCGTTTTCATTTTCTTTCCTTGGGGCATCAGTTACCGATAATAATGCTCTATTATGCCCTTTGAATTCCTTCAAAATAAATTTTCAAACCAAGCTTAAGCAAAAATTTAAGAAAATCTACACACCTTTTTTCACTTTGTAGGAGCTTGATACTGCCTCTGATATATCTCTGTACTTTCCAATCATATAGTTCTGAATTTGTGATATGTAGTAGCCCTTTGTGTCCTCTTTCCAATGCCACAAGTCTGACCCAAATTGGTTTCTCCAAGGAAGAGTTATGCGAAATCTCCCATAATGACTTGATTATGGACTAGTTCAGTAGAGCGAACTTGTACGACGTGCCACGAGTCACTGTTTTAACCTTTGGAGCTAAAAATTGCATAAAATAAACTACATTCCGTTCTCTTTCTACACCTTCTTACAAAATTTTAATCCGATCCCCAGAGAGTAAGTTATAACGATTTTCCCCAGGTCACCTGTTTGGAATGTAATTCAGGAGTCTGCAAAAAGACCAACTTCCTCAAATCATATATCCGCAAATATTGCGTGCAAAGCTCTAAAATTCAGACCCAAGGTTCAGCGCGATGTCTTCTCAAATGGGTTTTTTTTGCGACTTCTGAAACGTCACAGAAAAGAAGTTATAGCAAAAATTCCACGATGACCTGTTTGGCGCAGCGAAACCCTAGAATCCAAAGCTCCGATACCAAATGTTATGAAACCAGCTCAAGAAAAGATAGAAAAGATAGATCAACGCCTTAGAATTCAGTCTCTTCGAGGGGGAAACCTCCTTTATATTACATAAATGAACAATTCTTGGATGATTCAAACGACAAAACCTCCTTTCTATATATAGGAGTCTAAGGGGTCACAATATAAACCAGCCAACCTAACAATAATAATATAAAGCCACAAAAAATAGCAATAGAGGGCTTTTATGGGGCCCAGTAATAACAATATGGGGGAAATAGGGGCACAACAATATTAATAAGGGATATAACTACAATAGTAATGGGGTAATCACTAGTATTATAGGGACCCAACATAGCCAAAAACAGGGTTTTGTACCATGGGATCCAGAAATTCACTTTCTTTGGGATGATTTAGATTCTAATTTTGCAGGGGAAAGATTTTGGAACACATTTGTGGATAGCGAAAGATCCAAATCAATGGGCATTTGCCTAATGTAAAAAAATGATGTGTAACACCGCACCACTCACACCACCACCCCAAATGTTGGGCGTACGAAACCAAAACTGAATTACCACTATAAACGAGCAAAAGGAAACAACATAATAATACTGAGCACAACCTCGTAAGTAAGCCAAAACACTAGAGATAAAAACTACTCAGTTAAACTAAAAACCATCTCGATGCCCTTCACGACCAAGTAGAAAGGTTTGAAGGAAGGGATGAAGGACAATGACCACAGGACCACTAAACCTGTTGCTATCGCCCGAGTCCCAAACTACCTTCACACTAACCTAGAAATTGTCTGACACAATTGGGCTCCCATCGCCATCGCAACATACACCCTCAATTCCACTAGGTTGAATATGCATGCACAGGGAGATTGGTTGTGCACACACAACTTCCCGACCCCCTTTGCACTCACTCCCATAACTAGCAAGCATAAACAAATAAATTCGTTCCATCGATGGTTTAAATAGATAATCGCCTCCTTTGCGAGAGTTACTCTTTTTCTCTGCCACTTGGTGGACCCTGCCATCTTAACCTCAGCACATGCTTGAGCCATCATTCGAGCCAGTTGGGGCTTATGCCAAATCTCCCGTCTGCACTTCTCCCTCGAGTGTTTTTGAATGCACACATCCATCAGGGATATTTTATAACATGTTAATTCTCTTGTAATACTAACTTTTTAAAATTATTATTTAAATTATATTTTCATATAAAAAAATTAACTTTAAAAAAGTATATATTTATTATAATTTTACATAATTTTAAAGTTTTTTTACCCAATTCAGTATCATATTCCATGAAATATTTTCATATCAAAATAAATGTTATTTGTTTTATAAGTATTATTTATATAAGCCTAGATCCATCTTAACTCTAGATCTATCAAGCATTGAGAGGAATCAAATCTCTCAAGGTGCAAACCCTTCCTCAAGTTTTGCACTCAAAAAAGAGGTTTGCACTTTAAGAGATTTGATTGCTCTTGGTGCTCGATAGATCCAGAGTTAAGATGGATCTATGCTGGTAATTTTTTGCACCAAGAGACGCTCTCCATCCCAGTATGGAAGAGATGTTGTATTGTGTTGTTATCTTATGTTACCTAAAAAAAAAAAAAAGCCTCACATTATAATAAAAATAATTTCAAGCGAAAATAATAAAAATATAAATTCTATGTTATTATTATTATTTTAATTAATTTTTATAATTTTATTGTTTTTTTTTAGGTTTTTCTAGTTAAGGTAAACTTGAACCGATCTAAGAGGGACCAAACAAGATGGATCTAGGCTGATTTTTTTTCCAAGGAAAGAAATTAGCCTCCCTCTCAACCCAAGCGCTGAGGGCTAGAGTAAGGTTGTTGGTACCAGACACTTTGGATCTAAGAGGGACCAAATAAAATATATCTAGGCTGATTTTTTTTCCAAGGAAAGAAATTAGCCTCCCTCTCAACCCAAAGGCAATAGAACAATATTCTTAGGCACAAAATTACAACAATAATTATCAACACATTATAAGTTATATGCCATTAATAAAGATTTAAACATAGGTGAAAAAAGATAACAACCATTTCATCCTACCACGCAACCTTACCCTAATTAACTACTTTAAATTATAATTATTATAGTAACATTTGTATTTTTTTAAATGAATGAAGTATAACATATAGCTCGGAAGAAGGTTTCAAATCTTACTTTTCATTAAATATATTTGCAATTTGGTAGCATATCCAATGCTTATAGTTGAGGTAGTTTATATTTGAATTTCCCATTTAATCTCACATACTATTTAAAAAAGAGAAGGATATGACAGATACCCTAGGGAGGGTTTGAAGGTGGTTTTCATGGAGCAGAAAGATGTTTGGGTGAAAGTGCAGAGACACTGAATCTTGACCGATTGGAGTAGTTGAATTTGCAGACGCTGAGAGATGGCGAGCAGGCTAGGAAGAAGGGTCGCACATTTCGCCAATTTGCCTTTGAAGTTGGTGATACCTTCTTCAAGAGAAAATATCAAGGAAGTCGCATTCAAGACGATTCCCTCTGCATCGAAGGTAATTATTACCCCCTCTCTCTCTTCGATCCCATTTGCCATTTGGTTCGCAGTGCTTTTACGGGTAACGTAATGTCCACTCCAGGATTTTTCTGGAGGCGTCAGTTCGATTTTTCGTGGTGTCAGAATCTGTGGGCAGCGACTCATTTTTCATTAGTATTGTTTTAAAGTTTGTATTATGTTTTTTTTGTTTTTTGTTTTCACTTTTTCTATCACGGTCCTCTCGAGTCATACTACTGCATTTGGGTCTTACACAATACTCCCCGGACTGAGAAAGTTTACTCACTAGATTCATATCCTTTCAATCCTATTACAGCGAAATCATTTTCCGCTCTTCGAACTAATGTTCCTTTACTTGTGCGAATCCAAGGGTCGATTTGAAAATCTATACCCTTTTGGGTTTAACGTTAAAACAACGTATCTTCATCTTTTCTCTGAATCTATTGCGCACCAAGAAAGATAAAAACCCAACCAGATGTAAACTTCTGGGTGCTTAAACAATTACGAATTATCAGAAATGCGCGTCTAACTCTGTCTATATATAACATTGAATCCGACATATCCATTTCATACATTATTTATCCATATCGGGCTTCTCTGTCTGTATACCACCTCGCCTGCTTCTCTCTCCCCCTCTACTTGGATGGAAGAAGCCTTGCATCATAGCCAACCAAGTAGGGATCCTAAGGCAGCCAGGCTCCACCAGGTCAGCAGCGTCATTGTCATGCTCTGGCCCAACAGGTTTACAAGCTCCGGTTACAGATGTATCATTGTCGAGGAATCTTTGGAAGATGTTGCAACGCAGGGCCAGTCCAGCAAGGCTTCAGACGACACAGTAACCCAAAAGGCAAGCATTCTGTATAACTTGTCCTTCTTATCAGCTCCAATGCACAATATTCAGGCAACTCATCTGAGGCATTTTTGTTTCTTGACTTGTAGTCGCACCAGGCAACTACTCTGGCTCATTCCTACTTTTTCTTTCTGGGCAATTGTAATGTCTGTAATTCTATCGTTCTCGACACATGCTTCAGCTCAAAGGTCTCCTGGTCCTAGTTTGTTTTTCTGGACAATTGTAACGTTAACATCTGCTCCTAAATCTATAAGAGCAGTTAAGCTAAAAATTTCACCCTGAATACATATATTAACCTGTACATGGTGTTGTTGATATTCTATTGCAAGTATCCTCATTTCTTGAAAACCAGCAGTAGGATCCTTTTTTCCTTCAAATATTTGGATATTTGATTCATGAAATTCTGGTGGATCGTATTCATCAAATGGCTCTACTGCAATATTTTGTTTTCCTTTTTCTAACCTATTAACCTAAAGCTTTAATGCAGAAATTTCAGATTTAAGGTTATGAATTTCTTTACTTACCTCTCCCAAGGTAAGTGCACGAACCTTGTCCTATTGTTTTTGCCTTTGAAAAGATTTTGTATTGCATTCATAAGTGGCGTCAATGAATAGGGGCTTTTTTGAAGATCCTTTACTATGGCTGAAGGTTTTAAGCTGGTCCATGAATGCTTCAGTAAGACGAGTTTTCATCTCGCCATCTTCCATTGCTCTTATTTGTGACAAGATCTTTATTTCTTCTTCTTTTGTCTGAGCCATTAATACTTTTTCCTTTTGCGGTTTATCCTCTCGTTCATCATCAGAAGAGTCATCAAAAGAGTCAGAATCTATATTTGAAAAATTGCATTGACATTCTTCAGAATCTGAGAAATTACAAGCCTGAGCATGAAGATTTAATTCCTCATACTCTTCTTCTGATGAGTAGACAGAACTAGAACTAAAATTTTCAGCAAAAGAATAAAGTAAATGTTGCTACTGAATCTGAGGACGATCTCTGATCACTACATTTGGACAGTGATTTGTTTTATGTGTTCTAGACCCACATTGCATGCAAAGCATTGTGGTCTCTGTTCTTTCTGTTTTTACAATCTTTTCTGTTATTGGGACTTTTTACCTCTATCTTTTTTGGATTCTTCTCCCACTGGACATCTATTTGCAGTGTGTCAAGTTTTACCACAAAGCCAACATGTTAATTTGTTCCACTGTTCTTTCTTAGCACTGTGCAAGTGAATATCCCATCCCGAGGCTACTAGGCCCAACGGATAGCAATCCACCTCTTGGCTTTACCGTATATCCCACCATTCACCGGTAAGGATTCCTAGGCCCACCGAGGCACACAATCCTAACTTTACCACAACCCATAGTCTGGCTAGGGTTACTAGGCCAGTGGCTTTACCGTGATCCACAGTCTGGTTCAAGGACCACTAGGCCATGTGTTTGTCATTTCAAACATCCACCCCACTCAGCTTCGAATCCATACGATAATATAACTCAACGGAAGTATGAGAACCTATCTCATCAAGGCTGTAAGGAAATGGCAAGGCTAGGCTGAAAACACTATCACACCTGGAAAAACCCATGCCATAATAGAAAACAACCACATGTATGCCAAATCTAGCAAGGAAAATACACATGCAAATTGATACCTGCAAAGAATCATGTTGTAGTTGCTTGATCCTACCTTCCCCTACTTGATCTTTGCTTCCTCTTTCCTTCTTTGCCTTTCTTGATCCAATGCCGAAGTGCTCCAAGAAAAATCTAAGTGTCCAAGGGTGAGAGAGAGAGAGAATAATGAGAGTTCTCCAAAACTGGATTGACAAAAGGTTACCAACCAATCCTTAGAAGCCTTTTTATGAATGAGGCCTCTATTTCCTTCATTTTCCATTATTTTCCTTTAATTTCCTCACATGCAACTTGTGACCTTTCAACTTCATTTTCTGCTAATTTCGATTATTTTCATAAATAAACGTGCCAAAAATGTCATTTTGCCTTTCCAAAGCCTTTGCCAATTTCGTTTAGCCATATTAACTGAAATGAACACCCACTAGGATGTCTTGCCCGCGATTGACAATGGAATACTTATCCCATCAACCGTGGTCTTATATATATTTTTACATAGATTTTTAACCAAGGTTGTTACAGAACAATTTCCTTTATATTAATAAACTGGAGAAAAGCCTTACAACCATGTAGTCTTGATGTTGCAAGTCCCTTCCAAAATCTCTAACCCTTTCACTTGTATGAATATCCTTCCAACCTTATTTCAACAGCCTAAGCCTGCTTCCAACTGTCCTCTCCCAATCCTCAGACCTATAGTACCTTTATAGGCCAAAAATGGGAAGTTTTGGATACATTCTCCAAGGGATGAGATCCACTAATAGTGGTATAGGGGTTCCACAAAGGAAGGTGAGTTTCTCCATGATGGGAGGGATCAGGACTAGATAGGCACCCATTGGAAACTGGTTGGTTGGGATAGATGCTACCAACAATGCTTCTACACTTGACTTTTTATTTTTACATTCGTTAAGTCATGTTTGCAGGTCACAGTGTAAGACAATGCATACTTATGTGCAACTTCTAATGGTCTTCACTGCGTATGCCCGGAAATAAACTAAGGAACTGCGCAGGTAGCCAAAAACAGGGTTTTGTACCATGGGATCCAGAAATTCACTTTCTTTGGGATGATTTAGATTCTAATTTTGTAGGGGAAAGATTTTGGAACACCCTTGTGGATAGCGAAAGATCCAAATCGATGGTCATTTTCCTAATGTAGCAAAATTATGTGTAACACCGCACCACTCACGCCACCACCCCAAATGTTGGGCGTACGAAACCAAAACTGAATTACCACTATAAACGAGAAAAAGGAAACAACATAATAATACTGAGCACAACCTCGTAAGTAAGCCAAAACACTAGAGATAAACACTACTCAGCTAAACTAAAAACCATCTCGATGCCCTTCACGACCAAGTAGAAAGGTTTGAAGGAAGGGATGAAGGACAACGACCACAGGACCACTAAAGCCGTTGCTATCGCCCGAGTCCCAAACTACCTTCACACTAACCTAGAAATTGTCCGACACAATTGGGCTCCCATCGCCATCGCAACATACACCCTCAATTCCACTAGGTCGAATATGCATGCACAGGGAGATTGCCTGTGCACACACAACTTCCCGACCCCCTTTGCACTCACTCCCATAACTAGCAAGCATAAAAAAATAAATTCGTTCCATCGATGGTTTAAATAGATAATTGCCTCCTTTGCGAGTTCCTATTTTTCTTTGTTTAAGAAATTTGGCAAACACATAACTTGATTATTTGTCGACGCGTTTCCGAAACCAACTAGTGTGGTTCATCGTCAGGACAAGATGAACCACACTAGTTGGTTCAAAACGCGTCGACAAATAATCAATTATGTGATTTTGCTAAAAATTTCTAAACAAATGTCATGGATCACAGAAGTCTAAATTCTATGATAAATTCCTATTTTTCTCTGCCACTTGGTGGACCCTGCCGTCTTAACCTCAGCACATGCTTGAGCCATCATTCGAGCCAGTTGAGGCTTATGCCAAATCTCCCGTCTGCACTTCTCCCTCGAGTGTTTTTGAATGCACACGTCCGTCAGGGATCTTTTATAACATTTTAATTCTCTTGTAATACTAACCTTTTAAATTTATTATTTAAATTATATTTTCATATAAAAAAAATTAAATTTAAAAGATTATATATTT
>APFE031057888.1:0-26995 GCA_000404065.3 Pinus taeda | reverse complement strand
AACTTTGAATATGTCTCGCTCTTCTTCTGCATGAAGAAGATCCAGCACTTACGAGAGAAATCATCAACAAAAATCACATAATACGTGTGTTTTGCTGTCGAAGCAACTGAGAAAGGTCCACACACGTCTATGTGAATTCTCTCAAGGATCGTCGTGGCGCGACTATCCTTCTCGTGAAAGGTGGCTTTCACAAACTTCCCCAAAGTACACCCCTTGCACTGATCTGGCTGCGCAAGTGTGCCTTTAGGAAGCCCTGTAGTGATCTGCTGCAGTATCTTCAAGGCTCCATGGTGAAGGTGACCCAATCTCCTGTGCCACAACTCGCCATCATCCCGGCTCACCAATCCTTCTGCCTTGCCTGCCATAGCTGCGCATCCATCTACATGCAACTGATAAAGTTCCTCACTCGAACCCCTATCTTCCGGGTCTCACCATTTGTCTTGCTGCGCAGGAAGGCCTTTCCCTCGCTGAAAACAACATCATACCCCTTGTCTTCTAACATCGCCACTGAGATGAGATTCTTCTTCAATCCTGGAACATGCATGACTTTCTTCAATACAAATGGTTTACCAGACTCCCTCTCAAAGGAAATGGTACCGATACCGGTCGCACTGTATCTACCATCATCGCCCATCTCGATGTGCACTCCAAGATCTTTGTCCTCCAGATCAGAGAACAAATCTCTATCTCCCGTCATGTGAAAAGACGCACCACTGTCCAAGAACCACACTGATCCCATCACACTTGAAACCAAGCATGCGATCAATGAAAAATCAAGCTCAAACTGAGAAGCTAAGGCCTCTCCCCCTGCAGATCCAGCAGCTTGCTTGTTCTTCTTCTTCTGCGGACAATTTGTGGCATAGTGTCCGTGCTGGTGACAGTGAAAACACTTCACCTTGGACATATCCTGCTTCTTGCCTTTCGCACCAGACTGAGAAGCTTTCTTGCTCTTCCCTTTCTTTGCTTTGGCAGCCAAAGCACAATTCTCTTCATCAGCTCCCTTTGACGAAGATCCGCCCCTGGTACTCCGCCTGATCTCCCCCTGCACAAGATCTGACCATAGTCTTTCCCATCCTGGCAACTTCTCCCGACCATTGACAGAGTCCTGATAGGAATGCCAACTCTTCGGAAGACCAAGGAGAGCCAAGCTCACCAAGTCCTCATCATCAACAGTAACCCCACACTTCCCAGCTCATCTCGACACTGAGTGAACTTCGTGAGATACTTGGGAATACTGTCACCCTTCTCGCATTTGATGTTTCTGAGTTTATCTTTGAGCGCCAGCTTCCTCTGATCGCTTTTGCTTTGGAATAATTCTTTTAATGATTTCCACATCAAATAAGGAGTAGCCTTTCCATGGAGGCTGGACACAATGTGATCCTTCACGCCCTCCAACATAATCCTTCGACATTTTGCGATCTTCTTTTGCCAAGCATCAGCTTGAGTAGCATCAGTAGGCTTTGGGATATCCATATCTATGAACTCCTTCAGCCCATTATCATCCAATACTGCCTCCATCCTGTCCTTCCATGCAATATAGTTTGAGCTGCCCTCAAGAGCATAAGCCAATCGCAATCCGTTGAAAGACATTGCTGCGTTGTTACCAAGAAAATACTGCTGCAAATTTGAATTCCACCAGCAACCAACTCAATCGCCTCGGATCTAAGATTCGTGAGAACACAATATTTCTTGTACATAGATCGACTGTATGGGCATTTACTAGATATCTCACCTTCCAAAGGAAGGATGAATCCAGAGGCCACCTGGCCCGATTACAGACTCTGCCTGAGAAATAGAATGTAAACACTTCCTGAATAGTAGATCTGATGATCAACAGCTCTGATACCATGTAGAAATTTTGAATAATTAAACACATATTCAATGGAGATTATCCTGATCATGTACTATTGCGGAAAACATACACAATACATAAGCTCCTCTACGTTGATCATCAATATAGCAGCATCAATAACAATAAAACATCAAGAGCATTCACACATTAACACAGTATGTATCCCGGGGAAAGCATCTCGCTAAAAACCCCAACTATCTGTATATTAATGATTGAGTCATGTAACATTACACAGCATAATACTTCTCACAAGTATCTCCACCTCTGTTACACACAATACAGCTCAGATCTGATCTCCAAATCTCTTCCACTGCTTGCCTGCCTCCACTGCTCAATACCTGCTCAAGAACTGATGATAATGTCCAAGGTAACCACGTATTTACTTGGCTAAATCACGTGAGCACAAGCTACAATGTGGGCAAATACGTGGGCAAACTCATTGGCATACTCAATCCCTTGATTGTGCAAGATCTGATGCACAACTATAGTCACAACTGATAGCAATCTGATTCTCTAACACCTTTCCCTGCTGAACTGAACATGCACTGACATGCAACTGAGTTAACTGATGTATTCATTAGTTGTATTATGAGTTAATAACTTGTGAATTAATTAATAACTAATTCACCCAACTCATCTCTAGTCTATTTGCCAGTTAGACTAAATACAACCAGTTTAACAAAGCTATACTGAACACAACTCCATCAACTCCACCAAACTCAACTGATTGAGTTCTAACTGAAGTCATGCATGCACCAACTCAACTGACTCATAAGAAAAGCGTATTTCCTTCTGACAGTTGCATGTGCCACCTCTGTAGCTCAAACTGAAGTGCTCCAAGAGAATAAGATTAAGTTTATAGACCAAATATTATTGTGAGATAATAATATTTGACTTTTCTATTTTTGACAGCCAGTCTAAAAATAGACTTGATCACTCACACTGTGATCACTCACACTTTCATCAAAAATAGAAGTCCATCTATTTTTCCAACTTTGATCAATCATCCATAAACAGCAACCTGCAATCCATAGACATGATCCATATGTCTAAAAATGATATATGTCTAAAAATAGACTTGTGCCAAAAATAGCCTGCGGGCCCACTTAGTGAAGGCGACTCTTTTCACTAAGCTCCATCATCTTGTTGCAATCTCAACACTTACACCAGTACCAAGGCTATGGGAAACAATGCTTTGAATCACATCATTCCTCCATTCCTTCGCTTGCACTGAGTGTTCAATGTGGACCATCGTCGACCATGCTTCCCACCATTTCTGGACACATCAGAGATTGCAGAACAACTCACCAGTGACCCAGCTCAGCAGAAGCTTCCTCATCTCAGGGAGAAACTCAACGCAATGGGGACCATTACTTCCTAAGGGGGGAGGAATGGTCCAGGTGGATGTTGGTGGCCACCCCCTATCCCGTCTGGACCCCCACAATTGTCTCTTTCAGCTTTTTCAGTTTCCTAAATTGTAGCATAGTTTACTATTTTTAGCGGTTTTTCGAGCCCTGAACTTTCGGAGCCGTTTTGAGGCCCTAAACGAAGTTTTTTGGGAAATTTGGGGCAACATGGGTCCATGGACGGATGTTACCTCACAAAGTGGTAGTGCTCGGATAGATCTTTCTAACGAGCTATTGTACGCGTCAAACGGAGATCGTATGCCAAAGGTACGACCCCGGGAAATTGATGTACCAATTTACCCAAAATGGGGCTCACAATTTGGCGTTTCATCTTCTAGGGTTAGGTTTTGGAATGTGAAGGGTTTTACATTGTTTCTCAACAATAAATAGGCCTCCTAGCCTCATTGTAACACAGTAAAGAACAGTTCAGAGGCATGTAGCCACACATCTCTTCTCAGAGATAAGCTACCATCGCCCTAGCTGGTTTATTTCCATTTCTGGTTGTAAGCATATTTCAGTATTTCCATTAATGAAATGAAGTATTATTTCCCTTGCATCTTTGTGTATATGGTTATTTCTGTAATTTGTTGGTTCCTGTTTAAATCTGGATCAAATCTTGGAGCAATGGAAATAACGAACGTTCGAAGAGAACTGACACTTAGTTTGTGAGGGAACAGGTGGCCACCAGTTGTGAAGCGTTACAGTGATGATGACGTGGAGCAGGGGAATTCTACCGGATAGAGGTAGGAGATCGAGAGAGATGGGAAACAAAAATGAACAGTTAGGGAGAAGATTGGCTTTAAGCCACGAATAGACAAAGAAAGCAAAGGAGGAGAAAAAGAAGCAGAAAGCCGAGAGGCAAGAAAGAAGTAAATTGTAGAGAAAAGAGAAGCGAGCTAACCTGCAGACAAAGGCATCATCGAGCAGACAGAGACAGAGAGATTCCGAGAGTCTGTGAACTCCAGAGAAGGCTTGAGAGTTTCAAGCAACTCTTCTGTGTATACCTATCAGGTATTGAGTACCAAATTGGACTCATACCACTGAGACCAGTCGAGGTCGAGATTCAGTAAGGGGAGTCTGTGTACTCTAGAGACTTGGGGAATTCAAGTACAATCCTACTGATCATCATCTATTCTGTGAGACTCAATTCGAGCTCACTATTGTAAAAACTCTACTTTAAGACACAATAGAAAGGCCACCACTGAAGGCTGGACAAGGAGACGTAGCCCAAGAGGATTGGGTGAACTCCTTATTAAATTTGTTGTGTTTATATGTTTGCTTATATTGTTCTCTTATTGTTTCAGTGTCTGTGTATTTTTCAATCTTATCGATTCGTTGCATAAGATAACATAGGCACACCCCATCACTTGAGTCTGTAATACCTTCATTAATTAACTGAGATCACTCACGAGTGATTTTAGATCAACGCATCCTGAAGAGAAATTTATAACTAAAGTTATAAACTTATACACATGTATGGGAACTTATCAAAATACTAATAGTTAGTAGTAAACCTACACACACACACACATATGTATATATATAGTTTGAGGAACGAGAAGAGAAGTTTGCACTCATAATTGGATTGAGCACAAAAGGCCTCATTGGCATATTAGACAACAAGGGTACACTTTGTTATCATATTGTTTCTTGGTTCTATCATGTGCAGACTACATTGGAAATAAGCTTTGCAACCATCTCAAGAACAAAGAACCCTTATACAAGGTAGAGGAATAGAGGTCTAGTATCGTTTCTAAAAATAAAATTTAGAAGTTAAGTTGTATAGAGGATTTGTGTTGGTGAAGCAAGTGGGCTATAAGTCCCTCATTTATCAATCATACATGTATTATTTTTCCAATTTAAATTCATATAATCAACACATCTTAAAACTAGTTTATACAAAACAATATAGAAGTAGTGTACCTTTTATTTGGATACATATCCTCTACAACACTACCAATACTAATAGCAACTTTGCATCAACAATTTGGGTGAATCTTTCTTGAATTCCATCTACTAGAGGTTCCTCAATTTTTTTCAACCAATAGCTCCTTCTCAAGGTTCACCTCCATCACGTATAAGCTCAAAAGATTATTTCTAAGACTTTTATTAGGATTATTCTTTGTATCATTCAAGGCCCTATTTATAAAGGAGATAAAATGCATCAATAGAGCTCTTTTTCCTAAGTATTTCTCTTCAGTCAATACTAACTGTTAGTAATAAACCTCTATTATTAAATGTTCATATCTCTCTCTCTCTCTCTCTCTCTATATATATATATATATAGATATATATTTCATTGTAAACAAATTGGCATTGCAGGCCCAGAAAATAGAAGAATCCTTCCATATCTTAGGAGGAGGAACAAGAAGAGATTTTTTCACTCATAATTGGATTGAGCACAGAAACTATAACACGGAGGGACTACATTGGCAATAAGATTTTCAATGATCACAAGAATATGTATCCCTTATACAAGGTAGATGAATAGAGGTCTAGTATATTTTCTAAAAATAGAGCTTAGAAGTTAAGTTTTATAGAGGATTTGTGCTGGCGAAGCAAGTAGGCTATATGTCCTCATCTGCCAATCATACATATATTATTTTTCCAATTTAAATTCATATAATTAACACATCTTAAAACTACTTTATACAAATGTTATATAAGTAACATACCTTTTATTTGGATACATATCCTCTTCAACACTACCAATACTAATAACAACTTTTCATCAAAAATATGGGTGAATGTTTCTTGAATTCCATCTACTAGAGGTTCCTCATTTTCTTCAACCAATGGCTCCTTCTCAAGATTCACCTCCATCACATATAAGCTCAAAGGATTATTTCTAAGACTTTTATTAGGATTATTCATTGTATCATTCAAGGCCCTATTTATAGAGGAGATAAAATGCATCAATAGAGCTATTTTTCCTAAGTCCTTTTCCCGTGATGTGAGGAAATATAGTGATTGAAACCATCACATATTGAAGCTCAATGGTGTAATGCCTACACTCAAACTAAGAGCTCCATAGGAAAGTGAAATTACAAACAAAAGGACAAGTAAAAATGGAAATACAACTTTAATTCAATGAGAAAACTTATTATAAGAACTCATAGAACACAAATTCGTTATATGTGTCTCCTAAAATTTTATTGAAATTTCTATTTCAATACTTTCTCCCTTCCTTGCATATTTCCCAATTTATGATTTGTGTCTACTTCCATCCTTTCAAGTTTCTAATATTTCTCCAAGTTGTGAACATTGTAATCTCTTCTAAATATATAAAGTACCAAAATATCAAAATGATTCAAATTAGTACAATTGTAGTCAATAACAATATCAAAACCCAATGCATGAGTAACATAATCTAAGTTCACAGAACAATTATCTTGAAGCATGTCAAAGGATCAGGAAGATTACTCATAAAAAAACCTACAAAAGCTCAAAACTTGAGATCAATCTTTCAAAAATACTACAACTCATTTTCACAAGAAATCATCCATGATGAGTAAATAACATAGGTCTAACACATGTCTTGTTCACCATGTTGATAAATACATCATATAATGAGAAAATTATGAAATCTTCCTTCCTATTACTCATGCAATGATCATTACAATGTCAATACCAAGGTTATGCATAATTGCACAAATGAAACTGTAAGCAAGAGAGCTCTATAAAACCATCTAACCATTAATTATCTAAAATATGTGAATTCAATGAATTCATAATTTTCATTTTTCAAATATGTACTATTTTCATCTCACCATCAATATCTAAAATTTTCTCCATAGACATATTGTATGCAATAAATAGTGATAGCTATTAGTTTTACAATACATACCCAGGTTGCCTGGATGGGAGATCTAGCAATGCCACCTACTAATATGGATTAGTAACCATGTGAAAGGATTCCAATGCACATACCAATGATGCCAATGCACCCACCCATCCACAATCCACATTAGTAATAATGTCAAACTTATTCATTAGGTGTTTGTTTGTCTTTTCTCCTAGACCATGCTCTATCTATCTATCTATCTATCTATCTATCTATCTATATATATATATATAGATAATGCATTGAACTAAACATTTTCCCTTATATTTCTGCATGATTTAATATTATATATTTTTGTTTGCACTTATAAGCATAAATGGATATGTCACACTTATTTTGTTCTACAAATATTATATTAATAGGATTTTAGTTATTGATATACATCTATTTGGTTCTTACTAATTTGAATTCTTTACTTTCATGTGTTTTATTTCAATGTAAAAATATATTTAATTTTACTAATTAAATTATATATAAATATAAATAAAATGAAAGAAAATAAAGTGTAATGCATACAAAATAAGGCGCACTATAGAGTAACAAGTCCTTGTCGTAAATACAACTCGTAAACATGAGCATGAGACTGGACAAATTGTTGAACATGACCATGATATTGGATCGATTATTGAATATCTAAAATGAGTGAACATGAATATGAGATTGGATCAATTGTTGAGTACCTTGAGGAAGGGTTGATAGCTTGGTTCTAGTTTACAATAATTGGCTAGGACAACCACATCGACACTAGATTTGGAATTGTAATTGGATCTTGACTCCACTTTGGGGTTTAGCAATTGGAGCCACCACTGTTGTTGGTTACTTTGTTATTGGATCAAGGACAAGGAACTTTGCTATAGGGTAAAAGTCAATTTTTTTTTTCAATGTTCTTGTGGCGCTAAGTCAAATGTTTTTGAACTTGGTGATGGTATAGATATAGATCTAGATGAGGCGTTGGTGAAACGATCAATGCCATGGGGTCAACAAGGTAAGTCATAACCTTTGGTTTTTTTCGATGCACCTAGTGGCACTGGTTATTTTAATATAAGCTATGGATCTTACTTTGCTTAGTCTTATGTGACTATGAGGTTGAATTACACACTCAGTAGGCAGAGTGTGATCCATGGTGAATGTCTCTATTATTTTCCTCTTGAAGTTATTGGCTCATATTTCTAAATATATTCTACAATTTTCAAGAAAGTGTTTTTTCTCAATATTTGTCACTTGAGTGTACCCCAAGAGGTTGGGAGGGCTTACTAATAACCTCCCCACCCAAATTAAAGTCTCAATGACATGACTATGTATGGTTATCCTGAAATGTGTTGTGCTTTGTACATCTTCCTTGAAATAAGCCAAAAGAGAGAAATCTACTTCAATTTTTTTTTTTTCTATTAATATTCGTTTTTATATATAAGGGTTTCAAATCGGTTTGTGTCTTTTTCATTATTATATATAGTAGAAAGAGTGAGAAATATACTTTCAAAAAAATTGCTTTTATAATATTCATTTTTATGTATAAGGGTATCACATAGGTTTGTATTTTTTATTATTATTATGTATAGTTAAGGTGCATGAACTCAGTATTATTTTGATGGATTCTCATATATTCTTTATGTTTTACAATTGTAATCCTTTTTTCATGAATTTTAGAGACTTTGGATTCTAAATTTGCATGTAGTGAAATTGATAATGAAACACAATAATGTAGAATAATTTTAATGGTAATGTATGCAAATGCTACATAAAGGTGTTCGTCTCTAAGGCCTCTTGATTGCAAAGAAGATAATGGGAAAATGGATGTGTCTAGTCCTTAGTTGTAATAGCCCAAATGAGAACTCATTGTGTGTATTCTCAATCTTCCAATAGTCCATGCATAGAAAGAAGGATTCATACCAATGTTTGCATCAACATTTCAAAATGTGACAATAATATAATGTAGGATAAAATAATAATCACACAAAATTTGCAAATATCAAGAAAAGGGAATAGTACATAGTAGAAAGGCACCAAAGATCCAACAATTTTTACCTTTTGGATTAGATCATGCCCAGTGAAATAATTAGATGTCAACCTGTCTATTTGGATAATTAATGATTGAAGGCAAGGCCATATGAATGATTCTAGTATATGGCTATTGATTTCACACAACAAATATGAATCCAAAGTAGTATTACTCCTTAACTTCAAAAACAAGGAATGTTCACGTTACCAACAATAGAAAGTATGTTCCATGCTACTCATGTCAATTCAAAAATAAAATTGAAGTAATGGCCACCCAATTTTGTGGTGAAAAATAATGGTATTACTAATGCATTCAAGCTACAAAAGAATGGGTAGTAGCTAATAAAAAGACTCATGCAAATTTTACATATCCTTCATTTGAATGTTATTAATATATTTGGAGCTCTATTATATCTCATGCTAAAACATAGTGATATCCTATTTCCAACCAACATATGTGTATGAATACCACAACACTTGTAAGTGAACAAAAAAAACACTTTTATTTCATAACATGTTAACCATGGAGGGTGTTAGACTTTGTCTTGTATGACAGTGTGAGATTGATTCTTCTTCAAAACCCTGTTTTGAAGAAGAAATCATTAAATGTGTTTTTTTTAGAATACGTATCAAATTCTCCAGCTCTTCAAAAGGCAGCAGCTTCCTCAGCTCCTATCTCTGCAAAAGCACAAACAGAAGAAAATAAAACATCATCAGCAATCAGAGGCAAAGCAAGTTACAAGCTATTTGGAGAGGTCTCACTGGAAATCCAAAACAACTTCTATATTATGAAGACAAGAAAGTTTATGGTAAAGCACACCAGTTTTCAGGGAATATAATTCTTGATCAATCAATTTTCACAGATAGGTCAGCTGTCTGGCTGTATATCGGCCATCAGGATTGCTTCATTGATATCTGATCTCCAGAAGTGCTCCTTCTCTTTACCGTTGACGATAAAAAACTCAGGCGTGACTTTGTTAAAGGATTGCTTAGTGATGAAATAATGGGTTATAAAATATTCACATACGAGATTCATTCAGAGTATGCTGCACAAATTGACAATTTTAGAAGTGTTGTAAGCAAAGATATTCACTGTGAAATGTTTGGACATTATGCTAGGCATTTGCGACTTCGGAATGTTCTTTGCATTGAAGAACTTTGTGACAACTTGAGGAATAGTAGATGCCAAGACATTCTATTTCAGGGCATTAAAAGTGAAAAACATATTGAGGGGGCGTGCAAGATTTTAAACTGGAATAGGGAAACTCTTGAAGCTGTGGAGTTACTTCATTGCAGAATCTCATCATCTGGTTTGTCTGAAATTTGTGCCTCTCTTATTTGTGAGGGTAGTTCAATGCACAATATTCAGTACTTCTCAGTGATGTCCTCACGGGTTCTTATCAATGATGATTTTGTTCAACTTTTGTCTTCTGGCAGATATCTTCATTCACTGAAACTTTGTGACAATGGCTTTGAACCCAAAACTGGTGGATTGATATTCAATGCTCTTTGTCAGTGTGATTCCGATCTATCTGTTCTTGAACTCCCCAGCTTTCTGGCTGGCTTTCCTAGCAACATGAGATTTCTCCCCATTTCAGTTCATTACAGCCAAATGAACTACATTTCTTGTGATCACTAACTACTCTTAATCTAAGGGGAAACTTTCTAGAAAGCAAGGATGTGGAAATATTAAAAATGTTCCTGCAGTGTATGCCTCAGTTGCAAAATATGGACTTGAGTGATAATCCTATAGAAGGCAGTGGTGTAAGAACTCTCATTCCCTATTTCCAAGAGATTTCTGGAAGGGATAAACAATTGGTAGATGTCGAGATTGCGAATTACAACATTTCTTTTGCAGGGGCATCTTCACTTTTTGACAGTCTATCAACTTTTAAAAGGCCACTGTATTCATTGGCAATTGCACATAATGGCCTTGGAAGTTATATAACAACGTCTCTAGCAAACTTGGACTTGACATTGGAGGCATTGGACTTGGTCCTACTGGATACAGGGAGCTCTGCAGTATATTCTATCATTTTAAACTTTGCCTATGATAAATGGAAGAAAGATACAAAAATGCAAATTCATGAATTGAGGAACTATGACAAAAAATGACAGAACATTTGGAGGGTTCTATCGGGGAGGAAGAAAAGATGCGTTAACAAGGCTCTAGCAGCGAGGAAGAAAGTAAGAAGATGCGATGTCTGTGATGTCATGTTGGTTCTTCTCAATTTGCCTTCCACAATCGAGAAGAACATATCAATTTGTTTGCCTTTCAATCCATTTTCGTGGTTTCAGCTATGGGAATCTCACACATGCAGGCCCCTCAATTCAAGGATCACAATCTAGATTATTCCCTTGATCTATTTTGTGGACATATTCTGATGGTAGAAGAGCAAATGGTACTCAGAAATGGAAGAAAGTTTTCAATTACAGATGCTCCACAATGACAGATAAACCAAACATGATATGTCCTGTATTAGATGTTTTAACATACTTGAAGTCCACATTAGACACTATCGAAGTTCCTTCTCACCGATGGTTGAACCTAGGGAACAATAAAAAGGGAACTTGGGACGAGGATGGTATCTTTATGGTAGATGTAAATGTTTTTGTTCAGAATGACATTGTACATAAGAATTAGTGCTCTCTTTTGATTCAAAAATTGAAATTTATTCAGCAAAGATTTCCAAATCTTAAGGTTTTTGGTATTCAACATTCTCTTTCATCCACTTCTCGTCAAAATGCTGCTAAAGTAAATATGACTATTTTGAAGGAATTTATCACATTTCCTGTTCTTCTATCTTCTAAGGATTTCATCAAGGATATAAGTGGAGCATTCTACTTGTTATTCGAAGGTTTTAAGGATCCAATTGCCTATGGTAGAAATGATTCGAAGATTGGCACAATGCTTCCAACCATTGATGCATATGAAAGAAGATACTTTTGCGAAAATGGAGCACAACAATCAATGGTAGATTCTAGTGTAGATTCAAGCAGAGAACCCTTCTAAGCCTGTGAAAGAGCCTCTTGTTTGTGATATATGGAAAGAGTTGCTGCTATCATTTCCAGGTTCTGTTTCTGCAGATGAAGATGGGAAACGCATATTTGTTTCTGACACTAATCATCATCGAATCATCGTGGCAAATGTAAATGGAAGGGTTTTAGATTGTATTGGTTCCTCTCCAGGGTTTGAGGATGGGCCATTTGAGACAGTGAAGATATGCTGCCCTGCTTCGTCTTTTTTCAGTGCTGATCAAGATTGCTTATATTTTGTAGACTCTGAGAATCATGCAATTAGGAAGGAAGATATGGAGAATAGGACAGTTGACTCATTTGTAGGCTACGACTACATGGCATTTCCAAGTTTTATGAAGAGTCATTAGATTGAGAGATTCTATGAGTATTTTCAGGCAGATAAGAGCATTCAACGAATACAACTGGCATAATATGCACAATTATGAAATTGTTAAAGATTTCAAATAGAAAGAGAAGGTGAAAAGTAAAGGACCAAACACCACGAAGATATCGACTACAACAGAAAAATAGGAACCGATCTCCTACTAAGGACTTCAGTTAATGATTCAACAGGATCTGCGCTCCAGTTTGTCGGCCATCAGAGGATTTTTAGAGGGACGTTGTTTTATTTTACAATAGATGAAACACTCTTTTCTATTTTTATAACTGTAGGTGAAACAGCGCCCCTGTTTTGGGGTTGATTTGTTTTTTTCCTAGCGTAGTTTATTTAATGTATTAAAAAATCGTTTGAAAAAGTTAGAGAGTGGGGGGGAGAAAGAGTTCTGAGAGGTGTGCGTGTAGGAGAAAAAAAGAGCTTCCAATGTATAGTTTTGAGAGAGATTTTAATGAAAATATACAACTCTGGCTTTTGATATTCCTGTGGTACGAAATTTAGCATAAGTTTTCCTTCTGTTTCATATGTAGCCTGTTATGTGTTCATTTCATTTCTTGATCATTTCCAATTGAACAAATGAAGTGATAAGGTAGAATTCATATTTTTATGCTCTGCCTTTAAGTTTGTTCATATTTAATGTTTTCTTCTATTTGAAAAGGATTCATCCTCTATGCCCTTGTCAGCTCCTCAGCAGTCTTGCCATTCCATTTAATCTCAATTTGATGTTAAACTTTCTTGCCTACCTTGCCTCATGAGACAATCTTTGTTTTTGATTACATTTCTCTGTTCAAGCTGTTTCTTTGCCCCTTGCAGCCCAGAAAAACCCCATCATTTTATTAAAAACTCCTTTTCTATCAATTTACTAGCCTAAAATCAGTGTTCTTTATTGGTCATCTCAGCCCTTTGAAGACCTATTTGCCGAGATAGACCCGGAGAGAGCCCTCTCCTGTCCTCGTAGGGCTAGCTACGAGGCTGAGCTTGGTATGATGTTACCTCGAGTTTTTCCTTACTCATCCTGAGGCAGATTCGAGCGCTAACATAGTGGTGACCATACTGGGGAGAACATTCGATTTGTATATTGTCTTGCTCCAGTCCATGAAATCATGTTGCAGATCTGATGCTGATGGTGGACAGCAGTCAGACACTTATGAAGGCTGAAACATTCACCTGGCGACTCCACCTCGATCCAGACATTCCAGTGCTTGCTGATCCGCTCATGCAATGGTACGGTATGTGGCAAACACTACACAATGTGAAGCAGTAAAAGATGTTAGAAATTGGTTAGCGGATTTTGAACACAATGAAGAATTTTTCAGTGCCTTACTGCAAGGTTTGAAATCTTCGAAGTTTCCTTTTGAAGCTAAAACTGGTGTTTTTGAATTAGTTGTTGAAAGAGTTGAGAAGGAGATTCAATATTTGAATGAGCAGATCTAGTCATATGATTTCCGAGACCCTAAAAAGTTCTTGGAAACTCTTCCTCCTTCGAAACACGAAACAATAGAGTTGCCCACAGATGTTTACATTGACAATGTGCAGCTGGAAATATGTATTGCGGAGTTGGGGCAGCCAACAGAGTCCGGCTTCCGCGATCCAATGGCAACTTACATGGAAACATTTTTCAGTTCAATTGATAGATCAAGCTGTTTTATACATAGCTAGATTCATTACGTGCATGAAGGGCTGCCAACAATTACATCTGTGTCTTGGTGGAAGCATTCTCGAGCGGCATCATTCTCAGGTTTACTTGAATGGTTGATCTGGCACTTTAGTATTACCTGATCTAGTGTTTTTACAGCAAAGTAGGGTAGATTTTGTAAATAAATAAGCAGCCATAAGGCAGCATTTTGTTCCAGTTTCATTATAGTTTTAGTGTGAGGTTTGCTGAGTCAGTTTTTCAGTCTTTTCAGTCAAGTTTCAGTCCATAAATAAGTCGGAAGTCTCATGTTGTCTATTGAAATGATGACTCCATTGCCCAATGGATGGAGGCACTATCTGCTCTCCCAAAGTTCTGCGGTTCTTGGCACCTCCAAAAAGCGGCAGCTGCCATCCCAAGTGGAGTCGATGTTAGACTCCATCTTGTATGACAGTGTGAGATTGATTCTTCTTCAAAACCCTGTTTTGAAGAAGAAATCATTAAATGTGTTTTTTTTAGAATACGTATCAAATTCTCCAGCTCTTCGAAAGGCAGCAGCTTCCTCAGCTCCTATCTCTACAAAAGAACAAACAAAAGAAAATAAAACATCATCAACAATCAGAGGCAAAGCAAGTTACAAGCTATTTAGAGAGGTCTCACTGGAAATCCCAAACAACTTCTATATTATGAAGACAAGAAAGTTTATGGTAAAGCACACCAGTTTTCAGGGAATATAATTCTTGATCAATCAATTGTCACAGATAGGTCAGCTGTCCGGCCGTATAACGACCATCAGGATTGCTTCATTGATATCTGCTCTCCAGAAGTGCTCCTTCTCTTTACCGTTGACGATTAACAACTCAAGCGTGAATTTGTTAAAGGATTGCTTAGTGATGAAGTAATGGGTTATAAAATATTCACATACGAGATTCATTCAGAGTATGCTACACGAATTGACAATTTTAGAAGTGTTGTAAGCAAAGATATTCACTGTGAAATGTTTGGACATTATGCTAGACATTTGTGACTTCAGAATGTTCTTTGTGTTGAAGAACTTTGTGACATCTTGAGGAATAGTAGACGCCAAGACATTCTGTTTTAGGGCATTAAAAGTGAAAAACATATTGAGGGGGCGTGCAAGATTTTAAACTGGAATAGGGAAACTATTGAAGCTGTGGAGTTACTTCATTGTAGAATCTCATCATCTAGTTTGTCTGAAATTTGTGCCTCTCTTATTTGTGAGGGTAGTTCAACGCACAATATTCAGTACTTCTCAGTGATGTCCTCACGGGTTCTTATCAATGATGATTTTGTTCAACTTTTGTCTTCTGGCAGATATCTTCATTCACTGAAACTTTGTGACAATGGCTTTGAACCCAAAACTAGTGGATTGATATTCAATGCTCTTTGTCAGTGTGATTCCGATCTATCTGTTCTTGAACTCCCCAGCTTTCTGGCTGGCTTTCCTGGTAGCGTGATATTTCTCCCCATTTCAGTTCATTACAGCCAAATGAACTACATTTCTTGTGATCACTAACTACTCTTAATCTAAGGGGAAACTTTCTAGAAAGCAAGGATGTGGAAATATTAAAAATGTTCCTGCAGTGTATGCCTCAGTTGCAAAATCTGGACTTGAGTGATAATCCTATAGAAGACAGTGGTGTAAGAACTCTCATTCCCTATTTCCAAGAGATTTCTGAAAGGGATAAACAATTGGTAGATGTCGAGATTGCGAATTACAAAATTTCTTTTGCAGGGGCATCTTCACTTTTTGACAATCTATCAACTTTTAAAAGGCCACTGTATTCATTGGAAATTGCACATAATGGCCTTGGCAGTTCTATAAAAACGTCTCTAGCAAACTTGGACTTGACATTGGAGGCATTGGACTTGGTCTTACTGGCTACAGGGAGCTCTGCAGTATATTTTATCATTTTAAACTTTGCCTATGATAAATGGAAGAAAGATACAAAAATGCAAATGCATGAATTGAGGAACTATGACAAAAAATGACAGAACATTTGGAGGGTTCTAGCGGGGAGGAAGAAAAGATGCGTTAATAGGGCTCCAGTAGCGAGGAAGAAAGTAAGAAGATGCGATGTCTGTGATGTCATGTTGGTTCTTCTCAAGTCGCCTGCCACAATCGAGAAGAACATATCAATTTGTTCGCCTTTCAATCCATTTTCGTGGTTTCAGCTATGGGAATCTCACACATGCAGGCCCCTCAATTCAAGGATCACAATCTAGATTATTCCCTGGATCTATTTTGTGGACATATTCTGATGGTAGAAGAGCAAATGGTACTCAGAAAGAGAAGAAAGTTTTCAATTACAGATGCTCCACAATTACAGATAAACCAAACATGATATGTCATGTATTAGATGTTTTAACATACTTGAAGTCCACATTAGACACTGTCGAAGGTCCTTCTCACCGATGGTTGAACCTAGGGAACAATAAAAAGGGAACTTGGGACAAGGATGGTATCTTTATGGTAGTTGTAAATGTTTTTGTTCAGAATGACATTGTACATAAGAATGAGTGCTCTCTTTTGATTCAAAAATTGAAATTTATTCAACAAAGATTTTCGAACCTTAAGGTTTTTGGTATTCAACATTCTCTTTCATCCACTTCTCGTCAAAATGCTGCTAAAGTAAATATGACTATTTTGAAGGAATTTATCACATTTCCTGTTCTTCTGTCTTCTAAGGATTTCAGCAAGGATATAAGTGGAGCATTCTACTTGTTATTCGAAGGTTTTAAGGATCCAATTGCCTATGGTAGAAATGATTCGAAGATTGGCACAATGCTTCTAGCCATTGATGCATATGAAAGAAGATACTTTTGTGAAAATGGAGCACAACAATCAATGGTAGATTCTAGTGTAGATTCAGGCAGAGAACCCTTCTAAGCCTGTGAAAGAGCCTCTTGTTTGTGATATATGGAAAGAGTTGTTGCTATCATTTCCAGGTTCTGTTTCTACAGATGAAGATGGGAAACGCATATTTGTTTCTGACGCTAATCATCATCGAATAATTGTGGCAAATGCAAATGGAAGGGTTTTAGATTGTATTGGTTCCTCTCCAGGGTTTGAGGATGGGCCATTTGAGACAGCGAAGATATGATGCCCCGCTTCATCTTTTTGCAGTGCTGATCAAGATTGTTTATATTTTGCAGACTCTGAGAATCATGCAATTAGGAAGGCAGATATGGAGAATAGGACAGTTGACTCATTTGTAGGCTACGACTACATGGCATTTCCAAGTTTTATGAAGAGTCATTAGATTGAGAGATTCTATGAGTATTTTCAGGCAGATAAGAGCATTCAACGAATACAACTGGCATAATATGCACAATTGTGAAATTGTTAAAGATTTCAAACATAAAGCGAAGGTGAAAAGTAATGGACGAAACACCACGAAGATATCGACCACAACAGAAAAATAGGAACCGATCTCCTACTAAGGACTTCAGTTAATGATTC
Source organism: Pinus taeda (assembly GCA_000404065.3). NCBI lineage: Eukaryota > Viridiplantae > Streptophyta > Pinopsida > Pinales > Pinaceae > Pinus > Pinus taeda. The sequence goes on along the minus strand of APFE031057888.1, from coordinate 9,366 downwards.
AACAGGATCTGCGCTCCAGTTTGTCGGCCATCAGAGGATTTTTAGAGGGACGCTGTTTTATTTTAGAATAGAGGAAACGCTCTTTTCTATTTTTATAACTGTAGGTGAAACATCGCCCCTGTTTTGGGGTCGATTTGTTTTTTTTTCCTAGCGTAGTTTATTTAATGTATTAAAAAATCATTTGAAAAAGTTAGAGAGTGGGGGGGAGAAAGAATTCTGAGAGGTGTGCGTGTAGGAGAAAAACAGAGCTTCCATTGTACGGTTTTGAAAGAGATTTTAATGAAAATATACAGCTCTGGCATTTGCGATTCCTGTGGTACGAAATTTAGCATAAGTTTTCCTTCTGTTTCATATGTATCCTGTTATGTGTTCATTTCATTTCTTGATCATTTCCAATTGAACAAATGAAGTGATAAGGTAGAATTCATATTTTTATGCTCTGCCTTTAAGTTTGTTCATATTTAATGTTTTCTTCTGTTTGACAAGGATTCATCCTCTATGCCCTTGTCATCTCCTCAATAGTCTTGCCATTCCATTTAATCTCAATTTGATGTTAAACTTTCTTGCCTACCTTGCCTCAGGAGACAATCTGTGTTTTTGATTACATTTCTCTGTTCAAGCTGTTTCTTTGCCCCATGCAGCCTAGAAAAACCCCATCATTTTATTAAAAACCCCTTTTCTATCAGTTTACTAGCCTAAAATCAGTGTTCTTTATTGGTCATCTGAGCCCTTTGAAGACCTATTTGTCGAGATAGACCCGGAGAGAGCCCTCTTGTGTCCTCGTAGGGCTATCTATGAGGCTGAGCTTGGTATGATGTTGCCTCGAGTTTTTCCTTACTCAGCCTGAGGCAGATTCGAGCGCTAAGAGAGGGAACTCAACCAATTAAATGACTAATGATCCTACTGGGAATCAAGTCAAGCAACTATCAGTCAAATCAACCATGTAAATGGAAGTAGATAAAGAGAGTTGAAGTTGACTTGCTAAAGGAAATTCAACTAGGAATTAATTAAATCAACCCAACCATTGAATTTGCAATCCAAGGAAGATGTGCAACCTATGAGGAATTAGAGAAACACTAGCCGACAAAGAAATTGTGGTTTAGTGAGTACATATGACCTGTAGGTAATATGTTACATTCAAGTGGAAAACTGAAGCAACAATATCTAGGAAGTTGCAAAAAACTAGAAAGTTAAGAAAAGCCCACCTCGATGGGGGATAATGATCCGAGAGAATGGAAGGCACTCATCCAACATAAAAATTACCTTAAGGAGTAAGAGGGTGACTTGCGAGAGAGAGAAATACACTAACGACCATGAGAAAAATAAAATGTGAACCATTGATATCTCATCTTTGAAATGGAAGGATGGAAGTAATTAAAGAGATATTAAATTAGTTTGTTGACTTATGGGAATTGTAATGCAAAATGTCATTATAGTAAATTTGGGTCTAAAGTGAGCCTCATAGGAAAAATTATGGTTGACGAATAGGAGTTCAAAAACTAATATAATTTCAAGAAGTTAGATCAAATATAATTTTTTTAGTAAGAACTATAAATGTGAAATATAGTTATGTTTCATACTTTTATTTGGAAACATTGAATTATATAAGGACCTATCCTTGATCATCTCTTGTTATGATGAATATCCTTGAAATATTAAATATACATTATTTTATATTATCACTACTTCTAATATTTTTGAAAATAAATATCACATTACTTCAAATCATAATGAAATCACTTCAAAATGCATGATAAACATTTTATATTATTAATTATTGTAGGAATTTATGAATAATATGACACTTATTCAACCGAGATTATCCTGATTATACACTATTGCGAAATACATGCATAATACATAATCTCATCTATGTTCATCATCAATTTAGCAGTATTCAGTGTTATATACCTAGGGGGGATAATATGGGGTACCAAGGGAGGTACCCAAGGTAATAATGTAATAATGGGATGGGCCAAAGTAATAAATAAGGTGGTTAACCCATATCATGTAAGGGACCACAAGTAGTTAGTAATAATGTAATGAGCCCATGGTATTAGTCGATGGTATGAGGGAACCATGGTAATGATCCATGGTATTGTATGTATGAGGCCTATATAGAGGCTAGAGACTCCACGTGAAGAAATATTGTGTCAAGAATTATTGTATGAGAAAGCATATGGCTTGCGGATTGTTCTCTTTCCTTAAGGAGTGAATGTATGGTGTTGCCCTACCTTAAGGGTTTGATCAATAAAGAATCATTTCATATTATTTCTGGGTTTATTTGCATTATCTTATATCTATAGTATTTCTGGGTTAGATCTATAACAATTGGTATCAGATCTATAACAAGTGGTATCAGAGCTACAACAATTGGTATCAGAGCTACAACAAGTAGTATCAGACAACATTCGGAAACATACACATGCAGACATAGAAGCATCAAACACATATATCAACACAATATGTATCCCGGGGAAAGCATCTCACTAAAAACCCCAAACTATCTGTATATTATATGATTGAGAACATGTAACAAACATAGTACAATACTCCTCACAAGTACTTAGTACTATCTCCACATGTTACACACAATACAGCTCAGATCTGATCTCCAAATCTCCTCCGCTGCTTGCCTACCTCCACTACACAATCCTGCAAGAACAATAATTGATAACCAAACTCATTCCAAGTTCTTTTTACCTTGGAAAATCACTCACACTAGAAATCACATGAGCACAGGCTATAATCATTTGTTCTTGCCCACAATTCTCATTCACATAACTCAATCCCATTGATTGTGCAAGATCTCATGCACAACTATAGTCACAACTGATAGCAATCTCAATCTCTAACACCTGTCTCCACTGATCTGTACATGCACTGAGTTAACTCATGTATTCTTCAGTTGCATTATGAGTTAATAATTAGTTAATTAATTAATAACTAATTCACACAACTCATCACTTAGTCTATTTGCTAGTTAGACTAAATACAACCAGTTTAAACAAGTCAAACTGAGCACAACTCCATCAACTCCACCTCCAGCTCCACTAAACTCAACCAGTTGAGTTCTAACTGAAGTCCTGCATGCAATAGCTCAGTCAACCCATAGGTAACCACGTGATTCCTTCTGTCAGCTTCATGTGCCACATCTGTAGCTCCAACTGAGGTGCTCCAAGAGAATAAGATAAATTTTATAGTCTAAATATTATTATGAGCTAATAATATTTGACTGCTCTATATTTAGCCTTGACAGAGTCACCGCTGTTGTCTAAAAATAGAAGTCCATCTATTTTTTCCAACTTGACCAATCACCCATAAACAACATCCTGCAACTGATAGACATGATCCATATGTCTAAAAATAGACTTTGCGCCATAATTTGCCTGCGGGCCCACTTAGTGAGGGCGACTCCTTTCCACTAAGCTCCATCATATTGTTGCATTCTCAACACTCCCTCTCAACAAGATATGGATTATCAGCAACCCCTATCCTGCCTCGGTGGTATTCGAATTTACTCCTGGTGAGTGCCTTCGTCAAGATATCAGCATCCTGATCCTCCGTTGGAATGTATGAAAGTAACATGATTCTCCGCTGTGCACAATCTCTGATATGATGGTACCTGATGTCAATATGCTTAGATCTATCATGAAATACAGGATTTGTCGAGAGTTTAATGCAACTCTGGTTATCACAGTAAATAACAGTAGGCTCTAAATGAGAACCGAACAAACCGACCAGAATCTTCCTCATCCATATAGCCTCGCATGCAGCCAAAATTGTTGCCATATACTCAGCCTTCGCTGAACTGAGTGCCACGGATATCTGCTTCTTGCTGTACCAAGAAACTGTTGTCGACCCGATACTGAAGACCCCTCCTGATGTGCTCTTTCTGTCTGTTGGGCTTCCTGCGCAATCTGCATCCGTGAAGCGACATAGCTTCACCTCATCCTCCTGTCTGTACCACAATCCATATCCTGATGTGCCTCTCAAATAACGCAATACATGCTTACCCGCCTTCCAGAAGAGCTTGGTTGGATTAACCATAGCTTGTGAAAGCTGGTTAACATCATAGCATATATCGGGTCGTGTATTGACCAGATACATAAGCGACCGCACCAACTGTCGATAAACAGTGGCATCCACTTCTTCTACCGAAGTGGCATCCTCCTTCCTCCAACCTCCAGGATGAGGAGTATCAACAGGCTTGCAGCCATGCATGTTGAACTTCCCTAGTATCTCTTGAGCATACTTGCCCTGAGAAACAAATAGTCCATCACTCTGCTGCCAGATTTCCAATCCCAGGAAATAATCAAGGAGGCCCAAGTCCTTCATCTCAAAATCCTTAGCAAGATCATCCTTGCATGAAAGTATCAACAACTCATCACCCGTTAGAATCAAATCATCTACATATAGTACAATGATAAGCAACTTACCCTCCACCACAATCTGGTATAGGTTAGGATCTGCTTCGCTCTTGGAGAATCCAAGTCTGGTGAAATAGCTGTCTATCCGTGTGTACCAAGCACGTGGTGCTTGCTTCAACCCATATAGCACTCTCTTGAGCCTGTACGCATGCGACTCACTACTGAAGACCTCAAAGCCTTTAGGATGCTCAATGTACACCTTCTCCTCAATGACTCCATTGAGGAACGTAGTCTTCACATCCATCTGATGAATGTGCCATCCCATCTGCATTAAGAGAGCAAGGATCGTCCGTATGGAAGAATACCTTGTGACAGGTGCAAAGGTCTCCTCATAATCAATCCCCTCTATCTGTGAAAAGCCTCGGGCAACAAATCTTGCCTTGTACTTCTCCACACTCCCGTCAGCTGCCTACTTAACTTTGTAGATCCATCTCGGACCCACCACTGATTTCCCTTCCGGTCTAGGAACAATCTCCTATGCACTGTTTCTGACAATAGAATCATACTCTTCCACCATGGCACCTATCCATGCGGGATCCTCCATAGCTTCCTCGAAAGAGGATGGCTCAGTCACAACACACTTACTCATAAGAGCCATGTATCCAGTGTACTGATCAGGTGATTGTCTCTATCTACTTTGGGTTGTAGGTGGTCCTACAACTTTCTCTGCATCTTGAGCCAGTCGCTCAGCTTCTGTCAAGCGCTTTCGCCCTCTGATGATTGGCACTGCTTGAGTGGTCTCTTCCACTCCATGAACCTCGTCCTGTGGCTGATCCACGTCTTGAAGCTCATCCTTAGGAACTAATAGCTCCTCATCTGCATGCAAGTGTAGCTCCCTCTCAAGCGAACACTTCATGGCTTTCTCCTCCTAAAATTTTATATCCCGTCATACAACAGTTTTACCACTGTCTGGGAAATACACACGATAGTTGTGGGGCGTATCAGTGTACCCCACAAATATCCAAACCTCAGCGGTCGGCTCCAACTTCTTTCTGGCATCCTTCGTCACATGCATGTAAATGTTAGCACCAAAAATCCTAAAATGAGAAAGATCAGGCTTCTTACAAGAATAAGCCTCCTCGGGTGTACTCATGCCAAGTATCTTATGAGGACAACGGTTCTGCACATAAACTATTGTATTGCATGCTTCTGCCCACAAGTGAAGGGGTAGGCCCTGATCATGAAACATCACCCGTGCAGCACCCATGATCTTCTGCTCAACTACCCCATTCTGCTGTGGGTTATGGGGAGCTATGAGCTCTCTTCGAATCCCTTCTGCCTTGCAGAAATCCTTGAACTCGTCCGAGATGTATTCACCAACATTATCGCTCCTAAGAGCCTTCACCTTCTTCCCTGACTCTTTCTCGACCAGTGCTTTGAATTTATAGAACTTTGAATATGTCTCGCTCTTCTTCTGCATGAAGAAGATCCAGCACTTACAAGAGAAATCATCAACAAAAATCACATAATACCTATGTTTTGTTGTCGAAGCTACTGAGAAAGGTCCACACACGTCTATGTGAATTCTCTCAAGGATCGTCGTGGCGCGACTATCCTTCTCGTGAAAGTGGCTTTCACAAACTTCCCCAAAGTACACCCCTTGCACTGATCTGACTGCGCAAGTGTGCCTTTAGGAAGCCCTGTAGTGATCTGCTGCAGTATCTTCAAGGCTCCATGGTGAAGGTGACCCAATCTCCTGTGCCACAACTCGCCATCCTCCCGGTTCACCAATCCTTCTGACTTGCCTGCCATTGTTGAGCATCCATCTACATGCAACTGATAAAGGTTCCTTACTCGAACCCCTATCTTTCGGGTCTCACCAGTTGTCTTGCTGCGCAGGAAAGCTTTTCCCTTGTTGAAAACAACATCATACCCCTTGTCTTCTAACATCGCCACAGAGATAAGATTCTTCTTCAATCCTGGAACATGCATGACTGCCTTCAATACGAAGGGTTTACAAGACTCCCTCTCAAAGGAAATGGTACCAATACCGGTCGCATTGTATCTACCATCATCGCCCATCTCGATGTGCACTCCAAGATCTTTGTCCTCCAGATCAGAAAACAAATCTCTATCTCCCGTCATGTGAAAAGACGCACCATTGTCTAAGAACCACACCAATCCCATCACACTTGAAACCAAGCATGCGATCAATGAAAAATCAAGCTCAAACTGTGAGGCTAGAGCCTCTCCTACTGCAGATCCAGTAGCTTGCTTGTTCTTCTTCTTCTACGGACAATTAGTGGCATAGTGTCTATGATGGTGACAATGAAAACACTTCACCTTGGACATGTCCTGCTTCTTGCCTTTCGCACCAGACTGAGAAGCTTTCTTGCTCTTCCCTTTCTTTGCTTTGGCAGCCAAAGCGCAATTTTCTTCATCAGCTCCCTTTGATGATGATCTGTCCCTGGTACTCCACCTAATCTCCTCTTGCACAAGATCTGACCACAGTCTTTCCCATCCTGGAAATTTCTCCTGACCATTGACAAAGTCCTGATAGGAATGCCAACTCTTCGGAAGACCAAGGAGAGCCAAGCTCACCAAGTCCTCGTCATCGACAGTAACCCCCACACTTCCCAGCTCATCTCGACACTAAGTGAACTTCGTGAGATACTTGGAAATACTGTCACCCTTCTCGCATTTGATGTTTTTGAGTTTATCTTTGAGCGCCAGCTTCCTCTGATCGCTCTTGCTTTGGAATAATTCTGTTAATGATTTCCACATCAAATATGGAGTAGCCTTTCCATGGAGGCTAGACACAATGTGATCCTTCACGCCCTCCAATTGAATCCTTTGACATTTTGCGATCTTCTTTTGCCAAGCATCAGCTTTAGTAGCATCAGTAGGCTTTGGGATATCCGTATCTATGAACTCCTTTAGCCCGTTATCACTTAATACTGCGTCCATCCTGTCCTTCCATGCAATATAGTTTGAGCTGCCCTCAAGAGCATACTCCAATTGCAATCCGTTGAAAGACATTGCTGCGTTGTCACCAAGAAAACACTGCTGCAAATTCGAATTCCACCAGCAACCAACTCAACCGCCTCGGATCTAAGATCCGTGAGAAGACAATATTTCTCGTACAGAGATTGACTGTATGAGCTTTTACCGGATATTTCACCTTCCAAAGGAAGGATGAATCCAGAGGCTACCTGGCCCGATTACAGGCTCTGCCTAGAGAAATAGAATGTAAACACTTCCTGAATAGTAGATCTGATGATCAACAGCTCTGATACAATGTAGAAATTTTGAATAATTTAACACATATTCAATGGAGATTATCCTGATCATGTACTATTGCGGAAAACATACACAATACATAAGCTCCTCTACGTTGATCATCAATATAGCAGCATCGATAACAATAAAACATCAAGAGCATTCCCACATTAACACAGTATGTATCCCGGGGAAAGCATCTCGCTAAAAACCCCAACTATCTGTATATTAATGATTGAGTCATGTAACATTACACAGCATAATACTTCTCACAAGTATCTCCACCTCTGTTACACACAATACAGCTCAGACCTGATCTCCAAATCTCTTCCACTGCTTGCCTGCCTCCACTGCTCAATACCTGCTCAAGAACTGATGAGAATGGCTCACCAAACTCGTTTTTCACCTGCAAAATAGTCACTCACGCTTTGTGGACGTGAGCATAAGCTAAAATGTGGGCAAATACGTGGGCAAACTCATTGGCATACTCAATCCCTTGATTGTGCAAGATCTGGTGCACAACTATAGTCACAACTGATAGCAATCTGATTCTCTACCACCTGTCGCTGTTGAACTGAACATGCACTGACATGCAACTGAGTTAACTGATGTATTCATTAGTTGTATTATGAGTTAATAACTTGTGAATTAATTAATAACTAATTCACCCAACTCATCTCTAGTCTATTCGCCAGTTAGACTAAATACAACCAGTTTAACAAAGCTAAACTGAACACAACTCCATCAACTGCACCTCCAGTCCACTAAACTCAACTCACTTGAGTTCTAACTGAAGTCATGCATGCAAATATTCAACTAACCCATAAGAACCACGTATTTCCTTCATGCAATTGCATGTGCCACATCCGTAGCTCGAACTGAAGTGCTCCAAGAGAATAAGATTAAGTTTATAGTCCAAATATTATTGTGAGATAATAATATTTGACTTTTCTATTTTTGACAGCAGTCTAAAAATAGACTTGATCACTCACACTGTGATCACTCACACTTTTCATCAAAAATAGAAGTCCATCTATTTTTCCCAACTTGATCAATCATCCATAAACAGCAACCTGCAATCCATAGACATGATCCATATGTCTAAAAATAGACATAGTCTAAAAATAGACTTGCGCCAAAAATAGCCTGCGGGCCCACTTAGTGAAGGCGACTCTTTTCACTAAGCTCCTTCATCTTGTTGCAATCTCAACACTCCCTCTCGACAAGATATGGATTATCAGCAACCCCTATCCTGCCTCGGTGGTACTCGAATTTGCTCCTGGTGAGAGCCTTCATCAGAATATCAGCATCCTGATCCTCCGTTGGAATGTACGAAAGTAACATGATCCTCCGCTGCACACAATCCCTGATATGATGGTACCTGATGTCAATATGTTTAGATCTATCATGAAATACAGGATTAGCCGAGAGTTTAATGCAACACTGGTTATCACAGTAAATCACAGTGGGATCCAAAAGAGAACCGAACAAACCAACTAGGATCTTCCTCATCCATATAGCCTCGCATGCAACCAAACTTGCTGCCATATACTCGGCCTCCATTGAACTGAGTGCCACGGATCTCTGTTTCCTGTTGTACCAAGAAACTGTTGTCGATCCAATACTGAAGACCCCTCCTGATGTGCTCTTTCTATTTGTTGGGCTCCCTGCCCAATCTGCATCCGTGAAGCCACATAGCTTCACCTCATCCTCCTGT